>MU182471.1:190294-204178 GCA_016904865.1 Pissodes strobi | reverse complement strand
TATATATATGTATAAAAGTTCTTTTAAGTTTTTCAGCTTTGTTAGTTCCTAACTAGCACTTGTGCTATTAACACCTTGGGGCCAGAGCGAAGCGTCCTTATTCAACTGAGGTGTAGTAATGGGCAACAATTTATCTCATAAACATGATTCTTCCACAACAATATGGAACAATGATTTTTTTAGTTAGTTTTTGCTTAGTTTAAGTTGACTCACTTCACTAAAATAGAAATGAAAAATGAGTTTTATGCTTTAGCAAAATGTTTCTCAAAGTAAATGTTCTTTTATGTTTTCTTTATTAAAATGTTGCAAAATAATTTAGTTTCAGTAACATTGAATTAATAGGTAAAATAAATTATTATATAATTGCTTGTAGGGTATTGAGTCTAATTTTTTTTCGGAACTTCGCCTGTCACTGGCTAGCAGTTTCTCTGGTCTAGTTGATTTGTTATGATATTTGTAGGGAGTTTGTATAAGTGTGATAGGAAATGAATCGGACGGCAATTTTCTATATTGGTAATGTCTCTCTTTTTTATTTAGCTTTCTGCGTTACGTTCCTTATAATAAAACTATTTAAATTATGTATCAAGTTAAATAATTGGATTAGGAAAATTATTTTATAATTGTTGTTTATTAATATTTTCTTACCAGTAAAACATGTTTGGAACTAGATTTCTAGTCTACTCGACTATTTACTTAAAACTAGGTAGGCAGCAGTAAGCAATATTGAAATGGTGTTATTATTTTAGACTGCTTTCGATTCGGCCATTTCTGACATTGCACAGACGCCAACCAGATCAAGTATCGATAGTGGTTTTATGCCGTCATGTGACGAAGATTTTCTTGAGCAGTTCGATCAACTGCAGCATATCAGCCATACGCACTTGCGGTCTACTCCAGTAAAGCCACGTAAAATTCTTAAGACAATGATGGTGCGAAATAACAGTTCCGTTTAGTGAAAATGTCAGATTTAGGTTTTCAATTTATTGACCTTGCATATTATAAGTAGAAGCAATTTTTCTGTAAAGAAGGATCATATTCATGTCTTTTAATTACAATATTGATCGTTTCTCTCATAAATTGTTCTATTCTACTTATTCAAAACTAGCGGTTTAATGAAAATCTACTGTTTGTATTTGCATTTAAATTTTAAGCCTAAATATGACATCAGTGTAGATGTAGATGTAAGGGGAAGTAGATTTAATGTAATAGTTTAACCAATAAGTATTTCTTACTGTTTCAGAATGAGGTTTTTAATATAGTTTGGTAGCTCTAGTTAGTTTGGGTTGGTGAATGTACACCATAATTCACTTTACTGCGAGAACATCAGGAATAAATATAACAAAAATATCCGACCTTAGCACTGATTATGGTTTGGGAGACTTTCATGTAAAGAAGTTATCTAATGTTATATCAGTAGGGGCGAAATACCAACCCCGAGTTAATTCAACCTGTGAACGTGTGGCTACATCTGTTTAATATAATATATTTTTCTCGTTTGACTTGCGAGAAGAAACGTGATTGCCGTCTCAGACAAACAAAGATTGTGCAGTGTTTTTTAAGTGGCCGCTTATAATTTTACCAAAGCGATCCAATACCAAAAAATTCTGCTTTCTTATGCAATGATTAAATAATTATATATAATAATATATTTAGAAATCAGAATCAATTAATAAATAAATCAGTTATTTGCAATTAAGTGAAATTTTAGTATAATGTAGCTTGTGCTTATTTGAGAAATGACAATTCCTTTGAAGTTTTATTGCTTCAAATGTAAAAAAGAGGAACAGAAAACGGTTGGAATTTATTTTAAACATTCAAAATAGTGAATATAAAGAATTTGATATCATTGACGTAGCTGCCCTTAAAATAGTTATTAAAAAAAAAGATTCCTAATTCTAGTATTTTTTTGTAAATAATACTCCTTGTTAATTATCTCTACCAATACTCACCAAGCCTTAACCAGTGCAGAAATAGGATACTATAGGCGATGATATATGTAAGATGATGATTCTATACATGGAGCGCCACCAGATCTGGTTAGAAAATGGAAAAGTGTATTTTAAATTTTTCAGAAAATGTTTTTGATAAAAATTGTGCATTAAGGAAAACTAATTTTAGATTCGCCAAATAGTAGATTACTTCGAAAAATCAGAAATATTCAAACAGGAATTCTTGAAATATCAACAATAAAGGGATACAGAGTTTTTCACATGAAATATTGCCTTCAGAATAAATTGAAACTAAAAATGAAAAAATTATAATTGTTCTTCTTTTTATGCATATTTTTCTCGTTATAAAGTTATATGAAAACTATAAAGGTTGAATGCTTGTCATTATAAGCTCTTTATTTCGAAAAGCATTTAATGGTTTCATGTTCACACTTTTATTCTTATTTTCGCACCCTGTACCTCTCGCCTGAAATTTGTAGTCCAGAATGCTTTAATACACCAAGTTTTGTGGAGTCTTATAAAATGTTTTCCATTTGTTATTAAGGCCCACAATTTAAACTTCCTGGTTCTGTGACTAGAGCTTAGATATTTTTTATCATTCATATTTATATCCGTGTGGGTTTTTACATCGCCGCTCGACTAAGTATATTTTGAAATTTTCCTTGCCTGTTTGATATTTTAGTGGTGACCGGTGGAAGGTATACTATATCTTATTAAATATATAATATATAAATATAAATATATAACAGTTTTCAGATTTTATTTTATTTTTTTAAATTCATTCTGGATGAGCTAAATCCCAATACGTTATGGCGTTTATCATTTAGAATGTTAAGTTAATTTATTTATTTATTCAATTACTTCAAAAAATCAATTAAAAAAACTGTTTTACAGTTAACTTAAAATATAAAGTTTCGATGCAAAATAGTATTTAGCGGTTATTTTCCCTGCGTCTTTTTCGGTCAATTTTGAGCAGGTCTCATTTTAATCTTCAGACGGTAGCTGGGTTCTTCTCTAAAAATGTGCATATTGCTAGTTTTTTCACTACTATCAATATCGGTATTATCTTCGATTACTGATATTTACTATAAAAACAAACCAAATATTATTGTTCATCGGGCTAGGTGTTGTCATTATTAAGAGAATTATGAAAACAGTGGACTAGATTTGTAATTATTTCATAAAAACGATTGATTGAAGCCGCGTAAAAGTGTTTACCGTTAAATATCTTATTTGGTCGCAATTTAAGCCATGCTACAACGACAGATAACAATTACTTGCTGCAAAAATATCTTATTATTATGTTATTTTTTATTTTGAAAGACTGCAGGGAATATGAAAAGCTAGTAGTAAATGAGTAAATAGTATACATATATTGTTCCTTGAACATCTTAAATGAAGAATTTGGGATTTTGTTATTCTAGATTGGATTGGTAATATTTATTTTTCATAAATTTCTTATTTTCTGTCCATCATAGATAATATACATGTATACAACGTTCACACTAAAATGTTCGGATAGTAAGAGTGGTCAAAAAATCTGAGCTAATGTCAATTTTAAAACGGTGGAAAGATTTTGGAAATTCACCCTGTATATTAGAAAACTCTAAACAGTGAAATATTCAAAATACTGCTTTAATAGCTGGTTTAAAATACAAAATTTCTGACGCAAAATAGTGTACATAAAATATATATAATTTTATTTTTTTATCACGTTAGTACAACCTATTTTCTTATTAATGTTGATACAAAATCTGAAAAATTACAAAAAAAAAGATTGTTTTTTTTTATCTCGCTATACAAATCATACAAGTGAAAATGTAAGTGGTCCATTCTGTAATGTATAGTTTTGTATTTTAAAATTCAGATTACGCCTTTAAAAAAAGAAATTTTATTTTTATATTCAATATGACGATATTTCTATATCTCGGTGATTATTGATCGAAATTATTTTGTTTTAGTAGACAATTAAAATTGCAGTATCGAGATATAAATTAAACTGGGTAATATAATATTGTAATGAACCGTTTTTTGAGTCAATTCTAGGAAATAATGTTTTGAAGGATTCTAATTTTAAATATAAACTCCGTATTTGCAGATACTCCATTTAACTAGTTAAATTGATAGTAGAATGTCGCTAAATATGACTACTCTTCTTTTTTCATAAATATTTATAATATTTTGAAAATTTTAAATTTGCTAACTGACATCGATGTGGTTTACAATTTTGAAGCGACCTTTTATTTTTAATTGATGTTATAGTTTAGATGTAGGTAACATATTTTTGATGTACATTTGATAGGGTTTATAGTTTTGTGAAGATTTTACTACCTTCCTTGTAGCACATTGTTATTAAGGTGGTGGGTTTGCTTTAAAACCAAAATAAGCTTCTTTACTAATGTACACCTACATTTAAGTTTTTTTTTTATTTAATGGCCCATTTTGTAGTGTTTTTTTTTGTCGTAGAGAATAATGTATTATCTACAATCAACCAGAATAGTTCATTTTATTTAGTGTCGGAGGCTACAATATTTTTATACCATTGATTTACTTGGAAAAATGTGGGTTACTTTTATAGGGCAGTTCGGCCAAAAGTTTATAGTTCCGGATTCCAAGTAAACCCATAGGCAATAATTTCTTTGCCAGCCGGTGCATAAAACCAATTTTGGTAGAATCTCAGACATATGCAATTTATGGACACATAATTTTACTGTTATGTCTGTTGCTGGTGTAAGCAGAGGAAGCTTTTTTGCACAGGAACCATAAACATTGTAGGCGTAGACATTAAACGTTTACTAGAGACGACTCAATTTGAAGCATTTGTGGCCTCTGCTGCAAACGGATGTGAATCTGCCCATGACTTGCGTATATCTTACTTGCAGTAATGCGATTAATATAAAATTGTAGTAAATTTTAATTTTTAGCGGTGGTGTTCGTCGTCATTTTTTTGTGGATATTTTGTAAACTTAATTGTTAGATTTTGAAAATAACTGTTTACTTGATATTTGAAATAATTATGTTCAAGCGAAAATTGATGCAGTTGCAATAAATTCGAAAAAAAATCTTTTGTGGTATTTTTGTAATTTTATTTGTTCTTAGTAATTTGGTTTTTCAAGTAGTAAATAGAAGGTTAGTATTGCACCAATTCCAGCAAAGTAATGAAACTTTGGAAGGGCTTTGTAACATCTTGAATGGATTCGTTATATTGATAATTCATAGCGGCAAATATTATTTTCCGCAATTATTCAGTAAAAAATGTTAAATCAAATAGTAGCACTTTCCAGTTTCATCCGAACAGTAGGGTAACTACAAAATTTCTGATGTAAGTGGAGAGTAATACGGTAGATTACTTAATAAAATTATGTGTCTAGTTTTTTGTTATAAAATTGCAATATGTCTGAGATAAATTTGTTGATTTAAAATTAAAAATTATATTTAGTTGTAAGTTTGTTTGTATGAAAGGGCAGACTATTTTTGTAGCATTTTTTTGTTTCTAATAATTTTTCACTGCCTTCATTTCTTTTCTTTTATATACATAATAATTGTATATAAAATGTATTAATTTTATATTTGTAATAATTTAAGTAAAAATCGTTTCATAATGAAATCTGTATTTTTATCGAGTGGCGTGATCCAGGTATTCCTTATTATTATTTGAAGCAAGATCAAAGTGGTTGATTTTTTTTGTTTTTACTTCCTGGAAATTATGGATCCAAATGTACACTAGATCAGTATTAAAGTCTAATATGTACTAAAGAGACGCGACATTACACACTCCTCCCTCATTGTTCGTAGCCAGGCAAAGATCATCAATATATCTAAATATATTACATTATTCCACACCTAGAACCACCTAAAATATTGTTACGTTTTTCCCGTGGGTTCTGAACGAAATTGCAACTTTTACTATTTTAAAATAATACTTTTTTTATTCTTTATCACTGTATACAATAAAACACACTAAAGTACTCTTATAACTTTACAACTAATAGCTCTTTACAATCCAACACTCCATGATTAACTCCACACGCGCTTTGCCTGGCTATTTATATACGAGCTAAAATCTGTCGCGATTAGTCCGGACGAAGCGCGGCCTCTATATTATTTCTCGACCAGGCACCGGCGATGACTCATACGTAGACGCGGCAAGGCTAGTTCTATAAGGTAGCACAACAACATTCTGATGGTTACTAGCCGTGACAATATTATATAAAATAAGGGTATTCTATGCTTTTAAGAACCTTGTAGGAAGAAAGCTGCAAAATTGAATCTTTAATAATTGCTGTCAAATTTTTATGCTTGCTTCATTTTGTTGGTGCTTTACCTAAAGTATCACTGGAATAATTTAATTTATCGTTACACATTTATTCATTTGGTGAACTGAGACAACGTGATCCTGTTCTAGTTCTCACTGCTTTGTATTGCTGATTGTTTTTTTGCCAGGCACGTTTTTTCCTGTAATTTGTCTTGTTTTCTTTCTTGGTTAAGATTTTGGGATTTTCTCTTCCAGTTATGAGCGCTAAGTTGCGAAGTCGTAAATATGGCCCAGGTACATCGACACAGAGCATGTTAGTACTCCCGTGCAAACATTGATAGTGCGCCACCACCACGACTGTGATAATCGTTGACTGCATCCTTCATTTTTTTTTTTTAACTACTGAACTAAAACAGTTGGGTATGACCTGATAATTTATATCCTCCAAAATAAAAACATTGTAAGTACAAATATAATAATTTAATTTAATTCAAAAAATAATGGTACAAATAATAAAACAAAATAATTTGCTACTATCTTCGTAAATAGTACATAAAGAAAATATTTATTTTATTAAAAACAGTCTGTTAAATACTCTAATATCTATAAAAATCGTTTTATGAAGCTAGTTTATGTTTAAACTTTTTGAGAAATTCTTTGGCTTGTTTATCACCCTGTCTGGTTTCTAACGCTTTCAACGCATCAGTTTCTGAAAAAAAAAAGAATACATAATTCCAACCATCCTTGATATAAACAATTTTTTGATACATTTGGGTGTATTTTTTAATTACTGCAGAAAGTCGGTCACCTGTGACGCCACACAAATAAAAAATTAGCTTCGACATACATACTTACATATAATTATTATATTACTGATCACTAGTGACGTTATTGAAGGGCATTCGTTTCTTAGATAATTTCATTTTTACGTAACCAGTCTTATATTTACATTGATTTGTATAGGAGTGGATAAGCAATAAATAGACCAAAGATGGCAAATTTACGACCGCGAAATGTAAACAAAGATATTTCTATTTGGACTTGCGCATTAGAAAATTAGTAGGAGCTAGCTGTTGCACCGTGAAGGTAAATAGGTAGGCCCGGACTTCGAAAGTGATTATTTCACCAAATATTCGGTAGAGGAGTCTTGCCGATTGTAAAATAGGCCCCAGTTAGCGTAGTGAAACAAACAATAAGGTATAAATAAGTAATACTTATAATAATTAGACTTACTTGAAATAGGAAATCCCGGGTATTTTGCCTCTACTACTACAAAACACAACCATACACTTTCAGGATTCTATTTTGGTAGCATCGCCGATTGTTTATCTGCGTATTGTTCAATGTAAACGAAAATCAAAATAGGTTACGTACAAACCACAAACGTGAACAACTAAACTAAAACTAATTAAGCAACTACAGACACTAGGTCCAAAGAAAGTAAAAAAAAGTAAAAACTCGAATTATTAACTCAAAACGCCGCGCCGTCAAAACGAAAACACGTCAAAGACAAAAGCCAAGTTCGATCCTGACCGACGCCTGCTGAGACGGCAAGTGTTTTAGCGCGCATGACAAAACGGTATCTTCTTTGTTTACGTTTTTCCATTTTACGTCGATTTTGTCATGCGCAGAAACCTGTTTTTTCGCCCATAGGTTGCCACTTTTGAATAGTGCGACAGGCGGCTATTGCTTATCCACTCCTATACAAATCAATGTATATTTATAGTCCGAGAGGCGACCGTCATAATAGTGTGGTGTCTGAACTGTCAGGATTTTGCATGATAAAAAATATTGTTTACCGTTGGTCGGCCGAGGCTGGCCTTGACCAGTAATTAATTATACAGGGTCTTTCAAAAAGTTCGCATCATATGGGAAACTTTTTTTTATTGATTTCACAGAAAATTCTATTCTTGACAAAAGTTGATGCTTAGAAAAAACTAATTTTGACGATGCTAACTTAAGGATAAGTTATACAGGGTACTTAAAAATTACAAAAATTAAGGTTCAAAAATTTTGGAATATCTGAAAACTTTCCACAGAAAAAATAAAGCTTTTATTAAGATAAAAATAAAAGTCAAATACTATTTTTTCCAAAAGTGCATCGTTGCTGAAAAAAATAAGAACAAAATTAAGAAAAAGAGGGTTTTTTTCAATAATTGTCATGAATTTTCTTAGCAACAGTGCACTTTTGGAAAAAAAATGGTATTTGACTTTTATTTTTATCTTAATAAGAGCTTTATTTTTCCTGTAGAAGGTTTTCCGATATTCCAAAATTTTTGTTTTTTTAAATTTAATTTTTGTATTTTTTAAGTACTTTGTATAACTTATCTTTAATTTAGCATTGTCAAAGTTAGTTTTATTCCAAGCACCAACTTTATTAAGAATAAAGTTTTCTTAGAAATCAATAATAAAAAAGTTTCCCGTATGATGCGAACTCTTTGAAAGACACTATACAAGGTGATTCACGGTCGATGGTAGGTTAGACGTTTCTGGAGAACCACTCAGCGGATCATTCTGAAAATTTGGTCTTTTACATAAACGAATATGCTCTACCTTGCTCAAATATTTTCGACAGTGCAGTGTTGCCGCTTCTGCTAAAAAGTAGTAGCAACTGTCAAATTTTAAATGGAATACCCATTATTGCATATTTGGATTTTGCGGAGAATTCTAGACATATTTCATAAATAATGTCCTATAACTATGTGTTACTGTTTTTGAAATATTGACAGTTGAAAATCGACCATTTACCAAGTTTGACAACCTGTAAAATCTAAACGGCTAAAGATAGAGCAAAATGGTTTGCAGTTTCCTATCTTGGTTTTTCATAAGCTATCGTTTGACACAAATTTTTTATTTAACCAAAGGTTAAGAAATCCCGGTTAAATATAACCTCTTAGTTCGACGTTCTAATTAGTTCTCTCGGGCGAAATGTATACCCTGGATAATACCGGATAATTTAGGTTCGTACAGGATACTATACACGGAATAGAAGAGAACGTATTTAGAATTTAATATGTCTTAACGTGGCTTTTGACTCAAATAACAGTTCATGGAGATCATGGACATGCAGAAACACAGATAGAGTCAAGAAATGTTAGTTATGCGACGTATTGTCCGGAAACTATTAAGGAGAAAGGATACCATGCAAAACGTCCTTAATATATGAATTTATAATTAATAAAAATACTAATAGTCTAATTGTAGAATTCTAATAATGAACATGTGAAAATTAAAAGCATGATGTTAGACGTTCAATTTTGTAAACAGGGGTCGCTTTAAGAGTATTGTTAAATAATACGTGGTTATTTTTATTAGGTTCGGCAAATTTTGATAAGAATCGTGTTTCAAAGTCATAATAATATCACTCTACCTCTTTTTGTTGCTGTAAATGTGATTGAAAGCCGCCATATTTTCGAACAAATTAATAAATTAGCAAATAACAAATGCCTGGAAAATAAATCCTTTAATAACGATTATGGTCAAATCTAGCAACGGTTGCACCATCCTGCTGATGCCCATTTAAAAGCAATATTCGACAAATTGTCAATTTCGTTTTTTGTGTATAATCAATAAATTAGTTCATCCGAACTAATCGGGAATTTGTTTTTGCGAACAAATATCTGCATTGACATCAGTGAAAGTAATAATGCAGAACCAACGCTCACTTCTTCAACCTACCACGAGGTGAACTTGAATTGTTAGTTTCGAAGAAACTAGTTTAATGGTCGGTGCGGCTCTTATTTGATATGCCTTTAAAACAATGGACATTTTAAACGAATATAAATCTTTGCATTAAATTTTTCTTTGTAATGTGAGAAGCGCAAGTAAAATGTAATATTAGTATTTGGATTACTTTTAGTCGTTTGCTCTACATACAGAATTAGCACTCCCTACTCATACTATGGATTTTTACTTGTGGAGTTGTGACTTGTTATATGGAGTACAAAAATAATTACGTTAAGGGTACGCGACTAAAACATCTAATGAATAAAGCTCAAATCAATGAAAGTATTTAGTTCATTTCTATACTTCCTTACCTAGAGTAGTCGGTCTTCCTAGGCATTTTTTATCCTGAGGCAAATTACTAAGTGATTCGTTAGTATTTGGAATATCTTTAAACCTTAAAAATGCCTCTCCAATGTATTGATTGTTATATCCCAACATGTCTCTGTCTTTCACACTAAATAATATCAGACCATCCTCTATTTCTCTTTGTTCAGGACTTAAATTTCTGAAAGAAAAACAGTATATAATTATATATTACTAATACTAAATTTACAAAGATTCTATAGATTATAAAAAGCAAGAGCGACCATTGCTAATGATATTTCAACATTTGGTCTGTATGCATATTTTATATGAAATTAATTCATATTCACATTGATATTATTATAATTACTACTAGTCGACATTGAACTTACATCGAAAAAGTTTCATCGTAAAGCGGAAATAGATTTTTATTCTGGGTTTTCGTTTTTGGCTTGTCTACGCCGTTAAATTTATGCTCTGGTAGAAGATGTATGCGTACAAAGGAATCACTAGTACCTATAAATAGAATTTGAAATTGGGAAACGACGGAAACTATAATATACATAAAAAGCAAAAATGCTGTATAATGTTATTCATAAAATGTGAAAAAGCTCACCACTAGAATCCATTGCAGCTAGATTTCGGGCATTCATTACCTCTACTTTCAGTGCATCTCCATCGAACTTGCATCGAAATGAGATCTCGCCATAGGGCGATTCTTTAAGTTGTTCGAATTTATTGGCAAGCTCTAAATGAACCTAAAATGGTATTTACTTAATATAGGGTGGTAGACAGATTTGTACAATTATATTAATTGTTTTGACTGCGTTTTTTTTGTGACATACTTTATTTTTTACCAGTCCAAAAATTAACCCTACCTAACTCTGCAGCATTTTAATTATTAACTATTTAACACCAATTAATCGTTGTATTATAGAGCGCCTCTCTATACTGTGATGAGCACTGTCGTAGTTCTATTTTAGTTACTGATACTCAAATACTTTGGGCACGTCAAAATGCGGTTGCAGAAGGAATATTTCCCTCATGTATAAAAATCCCATTAGAGGAGTGCAATTCTCGGAAAATTACAGCGAATATTTCCCTCATGTATAAAAAATCCCATTAGAAGAGTGCAATTCTCGGAAAATTACAGCGATAATTGCACTGTAGAAATCGAAAGAGCACAGCGATAATTGCATCGTACGTATCTATGGTAATTCCATTGTAAACTTACGATGACAGCGACAATTTATATTATAAATAACGTCAAAGTCAAGTGAATATATATTATTAAAAATGTCTCGTTTCGGATTAAAAAAATCATATTTTTGCGCCTCTTTACTTTGTTTACAGTTACATGTACGTTTTTGTATTAAAAAAAGAATAAAAATTAATTTTTTTTAACCATGTCCTTATTCGGGAAATATTCCCCCGAATTACACTCGTGCATCAAAATAACCAGATAATTTTGCATTCAAGCGTGTTGTCTTAGAAAAACTACATTCGGTCATTTTCATATTTTGTAAAAAGAGCCCTCCACCTTCGGTGTCGGGCTCTTTCTCCAAAATATGAAAATGAACTCATGCAGTTTTTAGACAACACGCTGTCATGCAAAATTATCGGTAATTTTGATGCACTTGTGCAATTACTTCCGATAATTGCACTGTAGAAACCGAAAGAGCACAGCGATAATTGCATCGTACGTATCCATGGTAAGTCCATTGTAAACTTACAATGACAGCGACAATTTATAAATAACGTCAAAGTCAAGTGAATATACACGTTTGGCAAGAAATTTTTATCCATAGGATTTTAATGCGATAACAGAGTACGTTAGATACGAGACCTAAAGTTAAAAAGAGACACAACGTATGCCATTCCTTGCGCAGCTTTCCCCTTCCAGCAAGGCGTGGTCACTCGGCGTTCGCTGTCGGCTACCGTCCGATTCGAGTTTAGTAGTTTAGTTTAGTTTAGTAAGGGACACGTCGCTGAGGACAGATTATTTCTGGCATACTTCATTTTTACGATTTTTGCGAAATTTTCTTTGTTTCTTAGTTACTTTTAATCACTGTTCTATCCGAAAATACAACAGTGATTTTAAAATTATTGATTACAAAAGGCTGTGCGGAAATGATGCAAAATAAAATAACCTGTTTCTATGCGCTTACAGACAGTGTTGCCAGGCGATTGTCAGATTTCACCAGATTCTGCGAATTGAAAAGTTGTCAGATTTGACCAGATTTTATCAGCAGTTATGTTTTTTTTAACAAATTGGTTACAAAAAAAATAATAATTAATAATTTCCACCCAAATCTGATTAAAAACTTAATTTAAAAAGAAAAATAAATTAGGAATGGTTCTATGTATTCAATGGAACGAAAACATTAACCGTTTAGCATTGCAAACTTAACTTTAACTTAACATGACATACCTGTTCAATAAAAATTTAAACTGAATACGATATTTATACAACTACTTCATCTTTTACTATAAATGAATGCAGAACGTTTAACCAAAAGCTTATCTGGAATATTGTAGCAAAAGCAATGTTGGTTATTTTCGTTTGTTTGCCTGAATGCAGTCCAAACTTGTATCAATGTTACTATTTTGCAACAACACTCTCTATCTAACAAACAACACAGTACAATTTAAAAAACCAGTAGAACAAAGCGTCATACGCAATGAACCAACAATGGGTCTTCTTAAATTGCAAAATTCCTAAATGACGAATAATATGTCGAAATTAATAGGTAGGGGAAGGAAATAATTCAAGAGCAAGACTCAACGCAAGCAAAGCGGAAATATGATGCTCGGACTTTATTTTTAATTCGCGTGTACCTATCGCAAATTTTCGACCTTCGGACCTGCTCATTTCGCAGCAGCCCACTGTTGTCGTTCTAATATTTCACTTCACAAGTGCCCATCCGTTCGCTTCGCTCGCTCCGGGGGCGCAACCAAACAAAACTAACCCAATCCAACCCAAGGCAATGCAATGCAAATGAAGAAAAAATAACTTTGAAAATTATATGAAATAGCGCGTACGCATGCGTGAAGGCTGAAAATTGCGGTAGGTAGACGCGAATTATTTTTATATTTTAGGGTAACGCAGTTTTCGGGGAAGTTCCGAACTCTAAAAAATCCCAGCTGGCGTTGTATGCCGTTATAGTATAAATTTACCAAAATACGTACAATACAATAGAGGTTTTTATTTGACTGCAATCCGCATAGAAAAAAATGTAAATTGTACAATATTCCATAAATCACCAGATTTGACCTATAAAATAAACAATTTTCACCAATCAACAAAACCTTCTCAAAATCACCTGATCTGATGAATTTTCACCAAGTTCGGCAACGCCGTAATACAGAAAGTTCGTCGATCTGCCTCGGTGGTCTTCGTCGCCAACGAAGGTCGTCCTATGCGAGAGCGTCCGCGCGTTTGTTGCTGAATGGAAGGGGAGTAGGGGAAACCAGGGGAATTCCGTCTCTTTCTCTTTTTAACTTTAAGTCTCGTATTTAACGTACTCTGTTATCGCATTAAAATCGTATGGATAAAGATTTTTTGCCAAACGTGTATATTATTAAAAATGTCTCGTTTCGGATTAAAAAAATCATATTTTTGCGCCTCTTTACTTTGTTTACAGTTACATG
>MU182471.1:176644-190284 GCA_016904865.1 Pissodes strobi | reverse complement strand
GTTTTTGTATTAAAAAAAGAATAAAAATGTATTTTTTAAAACCATGTTCTTATTCGGGAAATATTCCCCCGAATTACACTCGTGCATCGAAATAACCAGATAATTTTGCATTCGAGCGTGTTGTCTTAGAAAAACTGCATTCGGTCATTTTCATATTTTGGAAAAAATATCAGAATGAATTCATGCAGTTTTTAGACAACACGCTGTGATGCAAAATTATCGGTAATTTTGATGCACTTGTGCAATTACTTCCGAAAATTCATTTAAATATCGGTAATTTTGGATTTTCACAGTTGCAAAAACAAAATGGCTCAACGTGTACCTTCCTATTCCTTTCTTAAACAGTGATGTGAAGGTGTTCCTTGTGCAATATTAAATACCATAATTCATAATTTCTGGCTGGAGCAAAACAGCTATCATCAATAAATAGAATCTTTCATCAACTAGAAAAAGTCTGCTGCTGTCGGTTTTAATAGCGGTATACAATGGTAAAATTAGAAGTAATATAATCAATAAAGTTATTTTGACAAAACTAGTTTTATATAACACTAAACACTAGTAAATAGTATTGTTTCACATGTTTAATATTCTTCAGTTATTGTTGTCTGTAAAGCAAAGAGATAAATAGAATACACAAAAGTTGCAGAGTGAGCCAATAAGGATCAGATACATACACAAACAATTTGTGTCAAATCTGTTAAATAAGTTGTGATTTGAAACATTCGACAAAATGCACTACAACACAATTTTATCTACAATACCCAAACATAATTTTTGCACTCTACGCGCTTCAGCCAAGAATGTTAGTATGATCAGGAGCTGATTAAAATTTTAATCATACCGACGCGCGTCGGACGCAAAAATTATGTTCCGGTATTGTGGTTAAAAAACTGTGTTGGAGTAAGTAGTATTCCTATTAAATAAAAAAAAAGATTTCCTATTAGCCACACATAAGAATATTTTAAATTAATTTTTTCTACTACCGTGCGTAAAATACTCACTTTACGCACTCTCTAAGATTCGTAAAATAGGCCTTTTTAATGTGCAGTGCGTAAAGTAAGGTATTTTACGCACTAGTGCGTAAAGTAAAGCTGACATATTTTTGACGTTTACTGACATATTTTTTGACGTTTAGGGCAGCGCATAAAGTAATATAACATTATTTTTATTTTTTTATATATTTTTCGATAGTAGAAAAAATTTTGTATGCTACTCATGTGTAAAGTACCCTTTTTTTATTCATGGGATTGTCGCATTCGTCTACGGCTCATGCGGCAATATTCCCATTCATAAAAAAAGATTCACTTTACACACTTGTTGCATAAATAACTATTTTAGTGTTTTAGCGTTGTAATGTTTGCTTTATGATATCTTTTTATTTTTAAATTATATTCTATTAGTTATTTTTTTTACGATTTGAAGAGTATAAACATCGGTATGTATTATGTACAGGGTGGCTCGAATTCGAGTTCATGTATGAGGATCTCGAAAACCGTAAGATATACAGTGTCGGTCAAATTAGGGCAGAATTGCGCATTTAGGTGACTAACAATATGGCGTATAGACAGTTTTCGGGAAAAAACCGACATTTTTGAAAAATCGTTTTTTTTCCTGGGTTCGTTTAAAAACGAAATTCAAATTGAATTGCATTTTTGCATTGCCACTTTTTCTGGTATATACAATGGTGGTATCCAGTTTGGAATCCGACGTTTCGTCTTCAAGGAGTCATCATCAGCTTTCTTTTTTTAAATACGAACTCATTTTTTTCATCAGTTTTCAGATGATATTGACATTATTATTATGAATATATGTTTTTATTTTTTAAACTTTATTTTAATTTTTTTTAATTATTTATTTTGCTTTGGCGTAATTTTGAATAGCTTAAGTTACTTTTGAATTTTTATATTCTATAAAAATATTTTATTTTGTTTCTGTGTTAAGTGGAAAAGTGGAGTATTTAATTTTAATAAAAATAAAAGCTAGTATAATTAAATTAACAGGTTCGTTTATCTTTTACGAGAATGTGGTCCTGAACTTTTATGCTAACAAGTTGCTCCGTGCAAAGATAAAATATTTTCAACTATTAATCAACAAAAAAAAAATAACATAGATCAATATCAACAATTCATAATAATACTACGTGATGCTATACTTAGATGGAAAAACACACCTAAATTTGTAAATATTCAATATGCATGACAAATAAACGTACTAAACGATATCGTGTTTATTGAGCTCTAGGATGGAATTTCACAAGCATAACAATGTATAATATTTTGCAATATTGATATCGATAATTATTCTTCCCAATATAATGGGAATCTTATGGATATATCTTTGCATAAAGTAATCCAAAATGTTATATAATAACTATAGATGAATTATAATTTGTTAAAATATAGATATTCGCACTAGGGCAGGAAATTCAGTAATAATATCTGGCGTTACAGATAACATGGCAGTAATATAAAATGTCCTAGGCAGGTGCATACAATTGCATAAGTTCCATTTCTACTTCATTTATTTGTCAATGAAACTAACTGAACAACAAAAAACAAAATAAAATATTTTATAAAATATAAAAATATCAAAAGTAACTTAAACTCTTCAAAATTACTCCAAAGCACAATAAATAATAAAAAAAAATTAAAATTAAAATTAAAAAATAAATAAAAACACATTCATATTAAGAACGCCATATCACCTGAAAAACTATAAAAAAATAAAGTTCGTATTAAAAAAAAAGAAAGTTGACGATTACCCCTTGAAATCCGTTTTTAAATAAGCCCAGGAAGAAAATAAAACGATTATTCAAAATTTCGGATTTTTTTCGGATATCTCCGGAAACACTGGAAATTTTAAAACGTTCTATAACGTTTCACAGCATTTTATTAGGCACCTAAATGTGCAATTTTACCTTAATTTGTCCGACACTGTATCTCTAACAGTTTTCGAGATCCCCATACATAGACTCGAATTCGAGCTACCCTGTACAATAAAAGTGAAATTGAATGTAATAAAACTCAGATAATTAAAATACTACAAATAAAAGCCTAAATAACATAAACTTACTTCATGTATGAGATCAGAAGTTTCCAGTCCATTAACTCTTAAAATTTGTTGAGTTCGCTTCAAAGCATCACAGCTTAAGCCAGAGGGGGCATTATATACACCCAACATGAGGGTCAATGTTTTTTGGAGATTGGCAAAAAAACATGGCGGTCGCCGATTCTTAAAAAAAAACAAGAAAAGTAAGATTTTAATGATTCTAGGGATTTTAATTACCTACAGTGTAATTATTAAGTGAGGTGCGATGGACTAGTAATATAAAAACAACTGAATAATATTTCCATTCTAGATAAAAATACAACAATTCCTCGATCAACAAAAACACATGTAATAAAAACTCATTTTATGCCCCGAGTCTTTGACATAAAAATGTCTCAAAATAAAAGTAATTGATTTTAAGCGTTTTGCTTCACATGAAACATTAATATTTACAATGTACATGCAAAAGTAAAAACACCGACTTTGTGTTAGCTTGGCCTTAAATTTAGCATGGTTAATGAAATTTTCTTAAATAAATAAATGCAAAGGAAATTTTTGGAGAAACACAATTTGGTATATGGTGCTCCAGACAGGTGTTGAAGAATCAGTATAGCAGGTAAAAATTTGTGAAATAACAGAGCATGTTGCCACGGCACCAACTGTCTGATTTATTATAATTAGCAAAATTCTCAACGCTTATGTTGCGTAGGCTGTAGAATATACTACGGAAATGTTAGCACTGCATGTAAGAAATTGTTGATCCGTTTAAAGATGATGACACAATAGAAATTCATACATTCAGGATTTTCTAAACGGGTACAAATTATAATATATTAAAGAATTAGGCAGCCAAGAAGATGAATTTTCAGCTACCGAGACCATTATTATTCTTGTGCTGAGACATTATAAAACCAACAGATGCACCACCAAATATGACTTCACGCCGTATGTAATCCTAGAAAGATACCGTTCGTCCGGAAAGAGGAAGTGAAGGACCAACTCGATGAAATGATGAAAAAATGAGTAGTTAAATCAGTAGAAGATGGCACTTCCTATTGTGTAAGTTCATTAATTTTAAAACAGAAAACAAAAATTAATATATGAATATATGTATTTTATTAACTTTAACCAAATATGTTAAAATACTAGCGGATCGTTTTTGAACCTCCATGGGATGCAGTTTGTAACATCAGTAGTAAATGTAAACATTTTTCAACTCTAGAATGCGACTAGATACTGGCAACTTCAACTGGATAAAGAGAGTAAAGTTCTAGCAACTATCGTCCTAACATCTTGTTAGGCATGCTCCAATTGATCTTGTAACTTCAGATAATGAATTTTGCAGAGGAGGTGACGAGACAGAAGGTATAGAAATATTCTTAGATATTTTGATCAATGAACATAACTTTCAAGGCCAATATAAAATAAATTTAAAACTGCAAAAATAAATGCTTATGTTTTAGAAAAATTGGACTTAACTAAGATTTTATTGGAATGGTTAACCAATTAGGAGATTTTTCGTCTGACATAAATTGAAAAGCCAACCCGTTAAGAACTCTTCAAAACAAGATGTCAGTTTTTAGGGTTCTCAAACAAACACCAAGTTTTGTTAAAGATGGCAGTCTTTTGATGGAATTTGTTTCGACTCTTTGGGTGGCCCTGCCCTACCATATTTAAATCGTTTTATGTCCGAGTGGGCGTTAGAGCGGACTTTAATGCCCCAGGGCTAGTTTTAGGTTTGCGAACATTAAAATAATGCAGTTTTTAATACCTAAGTATGTTTTTTTGTATTTATTTTCATAGAATTAATTAATAGCAAAAAAAAAACAATTTTTAGTTTCTATAATTTTTATTATAAAAAATAACATAAGTAAGGTAAACATTATTCAAACTTAAAATTAAAGACAGAGTTGATTAACAATACTCAGAAGTGGATGCGTTTTTCTGGCAACATTATGTGATTTTCATTCCGCTGTAACTGAGTTTCAGTTGTGCTATTATGATATGAAGATGTGAAAGCCTCAACAACTTGCATCCGATATTTTTTTTGCAATCTTTTCTCTGGAAATTTTGGTATTTTCATATTTTCGATATATCCTTCAGCTGCCTTCGTTGACTTCCATCCAGCATGAAGTTTTATATTTGTGATACTTTCTGCCGCTTCGGCAAGAAGGGTGGCAGATGTTCAGCGAAAGCAGTGACCGGTAAGCTGTTCTGCATCAGGTAAGTTCAAAAATTTGGCATCTTTCCAGGCGTTCTCCAAATGTGTTTTACCCACGACTTGCATAGAGCACTTACCATTCTTGTAAAATACACAAAACGTTTATGTTCAGTGTGGCATGGTCTTAGAGCCAAATATTTTCTATAAAGTCCATTAAAACTGGGCAAATTTTTTTCCATCTACTACTATGAACAAACCAAACGATCTACCTTGGTTTATGAATACCCAAAAGAGAATCTTGGAGGTCGTGCATGTCATTAACCTCGAGTTTACCAAGTTCCTCGCGTCTGGTGGCACCACATATTCCAAAAATCAAGGAAACTTTTATCATCAAGAGCATTTCGTCAGGAGCATTCATTAGAAATATTTTAATAAGTATCTTCTTTGCTCAAAATTTTTGACTTTTTTGGTTTATACCTGTCGCTCTTGAGCTATAAGTTTTGCGTAATGTCGATGTTATTTAAATTAATCATACCATAGTAACTCCAAAGGGAACAAGGCTTGTTTCATTTTACTTTTTCAATAAAATACGCTAGTAAAATCTCGTATCTTCTTTTATGGCTTCAGTTTCAGCGATATTCTTTTCCTACAGTTTTAGCGGCTTCCAATATTTCTCTGGCAGATCCATTTCACCGACTTCCATTGCAAAACTCGCAGAAAAAAAAACTGTTTGAAATAAGCTGCCCTGCTAGCAATGACTAGTTGCTATGAGCAAAATCCATTGTCAAATATTTATGTTGTTCAAAATGACAGAAATAGTCTGGCCACCGGCTTGTCTTGTTCTTGTCAATTGATGATTTGTCTATTAGTCAGTTTAAGACCATAAGTAAATATTAATAATTTTAAAAAGTTTTTGGCTAAAAATGTGGGGACACATTGTATACGTCTCGGTCATAACCAACCCTTATTAGCGCCCTCAGCATGTAAAACCCCTCGCCTAACGGTTCGTGTTTTTTCCACGCCGCGGGCGCTAAACGCTTCCTTTATAATATAGATATATAAACATTATAAATTCGGCTTGGATGATTTAAAAATTATAGAATATACTGTAATAATCTAACTACTCGTTTAGTTATATGAACTGAATATTGAAATTCTGTCCCGCAATCTCTCGCACGTTTCTTATTTCGCGTGGAAACTAAATAAAAAATATGACGGTACAAAACTTAATCTTAATTATTGTTTGGCCACATCTTCACCCAAACCATTGGAGAACTCGTACGCAAAAAGAAAAAAAAAAATACTGGTGAATGTCAATCCCGAAAGCTAGTCACATATCAAACAAAACATCCAATTTGAAACGATATTTCTTGAGAAAAAACGAATGTTCGTGAATACATTTTCGTTACAACTCTACTCATACCATTTTAGTGGCGTAAAAACCTTAAATTGTATTCAAATTAAGTTACTTTCATGTACAGAGTGGCCAACTAAGTATGCGAGGTACTGTATCTGGGAAACTATCCATCGTAGAGACTTGCGGCAAAAAATGTAATTACTAAAACGGTCAAGAGCAAAACCTGGAAAATATTTTCAAGTTTCTAAAACGACCTTTAGTGCAGTAACTGCAATCTTGAATCTAAAAAAGTGATGTTTCTGTGAATTCCGCTATATTAACCTAATAAAAAATTCCACATATTTGAAGTTGAGGATAATGTAAAACTTTTTTGTTTAATGCTTTTGGCTGTATCTCTAAAAATAAAGTGGTTGGGGGTATTTAAAGTTTTTTTTTTAAATAACACCCTGTATCTGCGAAACGGCTAAGCCGATTTTAACAAACTTGGGTTAGTTCAAAGGACCTATTCTTGGGCTACAAATGTTGTATTATTTAAAGTTTCGTTAGTTTCACATGTCGCCGCTAGAGGGCTATTTTCGACATTCCGACAGAATGGTTACTTTTCTCAAAAAAATTAAATGCATTGATATGATTTTTTCCTATGAAAAAGTAGCTAAATAATGGCTAAACAAGCTCACGAAAACCGCATCTCGATACCTTGTTCCTAACCCAAAATATAGGCAAAAAATTATTACTTACGAAAATCCCTTAATTTTTTTTACTATATTTATCTCGAATTTTCTCTTTTATTAAAGTTGTGGCCTTGAAAAGGACCGATTTAAAAAAGGAAGGTTCTTAGTGCCCCCGCAAATGCTAGAAATGCTGACCACCACGCTCTATGCATTGCTGAAGCCTCTCATGGATAGACAAAACTGCAGTTTCAATTTCGGCTCTCGGTATGGTTCGTATTGCAGTACGAATCCGGTTTTTCAAATCTTCTCTGGTCGTCGGTTGAGTCTGGAACACGATGTCCTTTAACCGCCCCCATAAATAAAACTACAGACAAGTTAAGTCTGGTGATCGCGGAGGCCATGGAAACAGACTTCCTCTTTCAATCCACTGCTGTTGAAAGGAATACTGCATCGATATGCTCTCGCACATTAATAGCCAAATGTGTTGGGCAACCGTCCAACTGCAAAAACAAGTTTTGCCTCGTTTCCAGAGGCACATCTTCCAACAACAACGCTAATTGATTGGCCAAAAATTCAAGAAAGACATTGCCATTTAGGAATTGCTCGAAAAAATATGGCCCAATAATTTTGCCTTCCAGTACGCCACACCACACATTTAAACTCCAACGTCCTTGGTGCTGAACTTCACGCATCCAATGCGGATTTTTCTGCAGACCAATAGTGCATATTGTGCAGATTGACTCTCCCATCACTATTAAAAGTGGCTTTATCGGTCCAAAGAATTTGAAATAAAAATTTTCTATTTTCGCGTATCATACCTAACATCCAATGGCAATAGTCCAACCTGCGATCAAAATCTTCGTCATTCAAAGCCTGATGTAGAACTACATGATATGGATGCATTCTAAAAGTAATTAAAAAAAAGTTTCAACAAATACCTATATTGTGATAGCCATTAGAACTTACCTATGGTCCTTCAAGATATTTTGAACCGTTGTTCGTGCTATGTTCAACTCAAGCTATAACGCTCTTGTGCTAACATGAGGATTTCCTTCAATATACCCCAGTACGTAGTTGATATTTTCTTGTGTTCTTCCAATTTTTTGCCGTTGAAACGCAAGCCGAAAACTCCCATTGGCTCGTAAGCTCGCCACTAATCGGGGAAAAACTCTCACATCGCAAGGACGTCGATTTGGATAACGGGCCGCGTAAACTCTTTTAGCTACTGCGGCATTTTGATGACTTTCAAAATAAACCGCAAGCATATCAACAGCTTCATCATTCGTGAAACGCATTTTGTAAGCACAAAAATTGCTCAAAATAAAGCGAAACTATTGACAACTATTGACAATTTGAGGAAGAATTATTTATATTTTCATTTGTTTTCATTCCATGGCCTGCTTCTATTAATTGTCTACCCATGAGAGGCTTCAGCAATGCATAGAGCGTGATGGTCAGCATTTCGAGCATTTGCGGGAGGCACTAAGAACCTTCCTTTTTTAAATCGGTCCTTTTCAGGGCGACAACTTTTATAAAAGAGAAAATTCGAGATAAATATAGTAAAAAAAAATAATTAAGGGATTTTCGTAGTAATAATTTTTTTTGCCTATATTTTGGGTTAGGAAGAAGATATCGAGATGCGGTTTTCGCGAGCTTGTTTAGCCATTATTTACCTACTTTTTCATGGGAAAAAAATCATATGAATGCATTTAATATTTTTTGGGAAAATTAACCATTGCTGTCGGAATGTCGAAAATAGCCCTCTAGCGGCAACATGTGAAACTAACGAAACTTTAAATAATACGACATTTGTAGCCCAAGAATAGCTCCTTTAAACTAACCCAAGTTTGTTAAAATCGCCTTAGCCGTTTCGCAGATACAGGATGTTATTTAAAAAAAACTTTGAATACCCCCCCACCACTTTATTTTTAGAGATAAAGCAAAAAGCATTAAACAAAAAAAGTTTTACATTATCCTCAACTTCAAATATATGGAATTTTTTTATTAGGTTAATATAGCGGAATTCACAGAAACATCACTTTTTTAGATTCAAGATTGCAGTTACGCCCCTTAGTGGTCATTTTAGAAACTTGAAAATATTTTCCAGGTTTTCTCTTGACCGTTTTAGTAATTACATTTTTCCGCAAGTCTCTACGATGGATAGTTTCCCAGATACAGTACCTCGCATTCTTAGTTGGCCACCCTGTACAGTGTACATGTTCTTGATAAGACAACCGCCTCTTAAGAAGCTACACAATTTATTGTCTAGATGAAATGAATATCCTATAACACAAATTGTAAGAATACTTACCTCTAAACTATTTTGAATAATTTCGTCCAAAGTTTTACTAAGCGTGTCCCAGACAATTTCCAGGGTTCGGTTAAAGTTTTCTTCATTTAACTCCCTATGCATAGTTTCCAAATTCTTGTCAACGTATAACATTAATCTGTCCATACTATTACTGTCCTGATCATATAATTCCGCACCTTCTATCAGCAGTCTCTTCATAGAAGGAGTCATCTAAAACAAAATGAGTTATTATTATTATTACAGTCGCCAAAACCGATGCTGTCTCCGTTTCCAAACATATTAGAGCGTCTTGTCTCCTTCACTAGGTTCAAGACCGTTAAAGCAGAAATAAGGCAAATTAACTCGGCTACAAGCTCGGCACAGAGTTGGGTGTTGGATACATTTTCCCTAATCAAAAATAAATCTAGGATATATAGATTTGATGACAGACATTTGTGTTAATAGTAGCAATGATTTCGTAGTTTGTAGTGAATAACACAAGGTCGGTTTTTATACGTTTAGTCACAATTTCACATTTCACAACACAGAATAAACAAGAATTAATAATACCGAACGATTTTATAACTTGTGCATATCAGCTTCATTTCTAGAAGCATCAAAGTCGCGCAAATTATACATTCAAACCGTCAAAGATGCTCGTTCCATTTTTTTCCGCCAGCAATGTTGTATTTTATCGTGATCTGAACTCTTTTCAGCTAGTAAAATCTTATTGTCTTAAGTAAAACATTATTTCCACATACCTTTTCAACCACAGTTTGTAGCAATTCGATTATCTCATTACGGACAGTATCAATGGCATTCGAAATTACTATGTTCAACGTGTCTCGGCATCTTTGTGCGTCCACAGGACTTTTTAATTCTAATATTTTCTTGAGCACGTCTTCCATTCCTAATTCCCTAGTAAACGGTTCCAATGTTTCTCTGACATAATCAATATTGTTTATGGCTAGACACCATTCGTCCGTAACTTCGAATTTCTTTTCATAAATATTCTCCACATAACCCATTCCATCTACTTTCGATGCCATTTTTTGTGCATAAAATATGCAACATCGACAAATGTCCTGAAACGAAAGTTGATGAAACAGTCTGAAATTTCTCATATTTAAATATTCGATCAAAAATAAAATAATACAATGAAATAAGGAAAAACGTTATGCAAATAGTTTTATAAATATACTTACGTCAATAATTTTGGCTATAAACGTGTAACAACTTTCTACATCTGGCCAGTTTAGTTGTTGCCAAAACGTGTTAACCTAAAATATGTAAAGTCACTTAAGTTATTGGCTTATTACTTTACTACAAGCCGTCATAGTCGAATATTGTCCAACGATATTACCATCGACATTTTAACCAAAGATTTATTATTTTTTCTGTTCGAAACCGCGCCTTATATTAGAGTTGATGTATAGTTAAAATAAATATCCTACTAAAAGGAAAATTACCTGGTAAAATATTGTCAAGGTATCTACTGCTGAAGAACTGTATTTTACCGTGTTATCAATATGCACAAGTTGGTCTAATTCAACAGCCCTCTCTATTCTTTGAAGTGCTTTATATACAGCTATGTCTAACCACTGTGCAACACCCTCATGGAACCACTAAAAATATAATAAAATTAACATGACCTTACATATTATAAAATACTAACAGCACAATTCATAGTTAAAGCTTTTCTAATTTTCAAAATTTAGCCAAATGTTCCATACTACGTGATAAAAGAAAAAACAAACTAAATGTGAGCCCCATATAGTTTGCAGTAGCCACGAAATGTATCGAACAAGCTTATTGCCAATTTAAGCAAACCATTTGCTTCCCAGCTCTCAGAAGTGTTGATAAAAACAAAACTATACGTCCGAAATCTAAAAAAGTATCCACATGAAAAATGGTTCCTTATTACTACTTATTGATGGTAATGGTACATTTCAGCTATAGATCATCCTTATTTAGAATTTCTTACCTGATGAAAATTCTTGATATGGAATTCGTTATAGTCAGCTGGGCATATTCCTTGGCCCAGCGTTACAAACCTCTGAATTGTCAGATAAAGTTCAAATAAAGAAGTTCCTTCGGCAAGTGGGTCTACTGACGGGTCAGTATTTACTGGACCATTACCAAAATTAAATCCTGTATAGTTCAGAGTCTTCAGACTTTTGCAGATATCGCGTATATCTGGTTCGCACAAGGTTGAAAGTTTTGCTTGATAGAAAGTGTAGAGGCATTTGGCGTATTGAAAATTAACATGCCTAAAAGAACATAGATTTAGTATAACACTGTAATTAAGTTTATTTGTACCGCTTCATATTTCAACCACAAACCAAAATTGGAGATAGTAAACTAATTGGCAGAGGTACAAGATTTTAGGCTAACGGTGAGTTGTGATTACTGCATCATTTTGTTAGTAAGATATTGTATTTATGTATTTACATAGATATAGAAACATAATAACTTTATCCATATTAAGCAAACAATTTATCTAGATTTTTAAGCAAACAGAACCTGAAAGTTGTATTTTAATGGATAAAAATAAAAATTTGCCCTTATTCTCCTTAACATCTTATATAGTATAGTAAAATTTAAAAACGAACCAAAAGATATAATAATATACATTATGTTTTTCAGAGCTTAAACATGTACAGGGTGTCCCAAATTCGAGCCTCATCATTGGGATCTCGGAAACTAGAAGAGATACAAGGTCGGTTAAATGGAGGCAAAGTTGCGCAGTTTGATGCTGATCAAAATGCCACCTTACAAGTTTAAAAATTCCGAATACTTCTGAAGATTTTTGGAAAAAACCGAATATTCGCGATTTCATTTTTATTTTTTTATGACTCTATTTGAATATATATAACAAAATAAATTTCACATTTTCATTGCTACTTTTTCTGTTCTTCAAGATGGTGTTATCAGATTTTCAAGCCGACGTTTCGTCTTTGAGCTGCCATCATCAACTTTGTTTTTTAAATACGGCCCTGAATTTTTCATTACGGATTTTAAGAGCTTATAAGGTCCCAAAACCAATGATGTATCGCACTTATTCGAAAAATTCATATTAGTGATATTTTCCATAAGAACTCATGTGTTAGAGAGAGACAGAAAATAAACTTTGAATAGGATTAAAAACAAAACCCTTTTTTACGCATTAACGCTTTGCATAAAGAAAGCTTAACTAACATAAGAAGTGGTTAATAAATAATATCATTATTAAAGTGTTAACTCTCAAACCATAGGCTCAAGGCTATATTTTAAGCAATTTACCCATGTAAATAGTCGTGTGGGATTAGATTTGGAACAAATAATAAATTTCACATTCTCACTGTTGTATCGCACTTCTTCGAAAAAAACATTTTAATGATTTCCTGGTAAGAGCTTACCAAAAATCTGTTTTCTGTCTCTCTCTAACACATGAGTTCTTATGCAAAATGCCATTAATATGAATTTTCCGATTAAGTGCGATACATCATTGATTATGGGACCTTAGAAGCTCTTAAAGTCCGTAATAAAAAAATCAGGGCCGTATTTGAAAATCTGATAACACCATCTTGTATAAATGAAAAAGTAACAATGAGAATGTGAAATTTATTTTGTTATATGTATTCAAATAAAGTCATAAAAAAATTAAAATGAAATCGCGAATATTCGGTTTTTTCCAAAATTCTTCCGAAGTGTTCGGAATTTTTAAACTAGGTGGCATTTTGATTAGCATCAAATTGCGCAACTTTGCCTCCATTTACCCGATCTCGTATCTCTTCTAGTTCCCGAGATCCCAATGATGGGGCTCGAATTTGTGACACCCTGTACTTATGTAATATCGATAAGAAATACCAAAACACAATTTGTTTACAATTTTTAATGGTTTTATTGACTTTTTTAGCAAACGTTTTTGAGTTAAATTTGTTTAAATGCCAATATCCCCATAACGGTCAAAAATAAGTATAAGATATCCTATATAAAGTGGAATTTTAAGGAAACTTCAAAAACATCTAGCTACAGGATGTAACATTCGAGCAACACTCGATAATACCAGATGCGATTCTGGCGAAACGTCGTGTTCAAGACGAACGGATTGACACCCCGAATATTATATAT
>MU182471.1:143357-171644 GCA_016904865.1 Pissodes strobi | reverse complement strand
AGGCCCGGTTTTTCAATGTAAATATCTCCGTTATTATTAATTTTAGCTACTTGTAGTTAAGAACAAATTTTGTTTAGAATTTCACTGTCTATCAAACTGATATAACAGTTATAGGTCTTTCCATTTAAAAAAATTTCATTTTTGAAAATACCACGTGTTTCTGATGTTCAATTGTTTTTTTGACATCGGCATAATAATCGGTATCAAAAACTACAGTACTTTGCTAATTTAGTCACGTTCGTAGCTCTTATAATAAGAAAGTTAGCAATAGTGCCGACTTCATTTTGAACAGGCTGTATATATGCATTTTTAAAAAGGAGATGGTAAAAAAAAATTGTATATTTATTTAGCTGCAAATTCAGAGGGCGTTTCTATAACTCTAAAAAAGAGGCAAATTAATGAAAATATGTTCAACTATCATTACTATTACCACTTGTACGCGATTAAACAAGGCAGCATTTCCAACCCATTCGCAAAGAAATATATAACACACAAAAAATAACGAAACTATCCATTTTATTACTTTAGCGTTAGTACTTACTCAATAAATAGCTTATCATAATATTCAATAGCCTTTTGTAAATCACTCCGGATTAACTGAACCATCTGAATCAAATTCTGTAATCTCGCTAACGCAGTGCCCCCGGACTCCTTATTGTTTTCAATTATATAATTCAACCAATCGTTAGCGCCTTGCGATATGGCATCACTTAGCGTTCCCTGTATATCACAGTTAGGGCAGTCTCCATGGAACGTTATCCATGGGTACACGCTCGACGGGAACAAATCAATATTCGTAGGTCCTAAAGCAGAGATATAGTTGAGAATTTTGAGAACTTCCATTACCTGAAATTAAAAAAGTAAGTTATAAAATAACTAAAAAATAAAATCATTCATTACTTCAGTAATTATGGCGATTTATTCTAACCCCCTTCCATCAAGAAGATCTATTCTCAATTAGATAACTAATATTATGCATAATACTTCCTGAGCTTTCCTTCTTTTGAAGGAAAATAAACAAAATAATAGATAATCTTATTTACATTTATCAAAAAGTAAACATCAATATATAAAACCTTAAATCATTGATGTAACTAGGCTAAGTGAAAAGTACAATTTATGATCCACAGACCATCTGACAACATTGTCGTTGTTTTGTAGGAGTATACGGTTATTTAATGGTCCGATTTCATAATACAGTTTAAGGTCATCAGCAGACAGCAAACATGACACCGCCATTGATAATACCTAAGACTGTTGGGATAAAGAAATTTGCCGTTACTGGTCTGTCTTCGGAGAAGTGAACACTTTGGAATACGAATTACATAATTCGGCACAGTAGTGCTTGGAAAACGTGTTCTAGCCCTCCGGGAATATTATGGGATTATGGAGTAAGTTGTAGAGTGCAAGTGGTTGTGAGAGACAAGTCGATTAGTGGAGGGTGATTCCTAATTAGGGGGAAAATTCTTTGCACATGAAAGCAATCCTGCAAGGAACCAACTAGTTGAACCCTCTTTCATATACTTAATACTAATTCTGCAGTTCAAGTCCAAAGTTCTTTGTGTTATGTATTTTTTGTGAATGTTCGTACCTGTGATATGACTTAGGTCAGACAAATCCATAGGCACATCAAGAATATGCTTGCAAACTGGCGGAAAGGAGCAGAAGCTAATTAACATTTTGTCTGTCAAAACGTCAACACGAAAGAAAGGAATTTGCATTACACTTAAAACTCTGGATTTACACAATACTCATCGATCGCTACTGCTAAGTCTTAGCCTTACCATTTTACATTTTTTAAGACGGCGTTTAAAGCAAATTATTATATACAGCAGCCCACTGGAAAATAATAACAGACATTTCACAACCCCCTATAAGAAACGCAACAGTATCATTATCTATTCTAGAAGTTAGAAACGGATTATGGAAGGGGAATTTTTGAGTCATAAAAACTAACATTTTCTTATTTCTTATTTCTTATTCAATTGATAATAATTTTCATCACAACTTTTTACATAAATGTTTAATATTTGTATCTTTGTTATTTGTTTTAAATCTAAAGAAAGCATTTATACTAAACTTCAGATCAGATATGTTGAGTTTTAAATTTTAATAATAACCTTCTAGTTTACAATTAGATGATTAGTTCTTAACATATTAGCATCTAGCGAATAACAATTTAGATTCTGACCTTATTCCCTGCGATGCAAAATAATATAGTTGGCTATAAATATATACATTTTTTATAGTTTTTGGATACTCTGTATAAGAAACGATTTTTTTAGACGGAAAAAAATAATTGTTGGGGTTTGGTACCTTCAGCACAATGCATTACAACAGTTTTATCGCAATATCAAAAAAACAATTTTTATTACCCGACGCGTGTTTCGCTAACCATGTTACCTTTACAGAAGATCTCCTGATGATACTAAAATGGTTAGGAACACGAGTCGAGTGTAAAATGTGTATTTCGGTATTGTGGACAAAACTGTGTAGATGTATAGAGAATAAGTTCTCAAAAAAATAATTTTTAGTTTACTTATTTGCCCTCTTATAAAGTCGATTCGAAGACATAATGTACGTTATAAATAATTTGTAACTTTATTATAAAGGTTGATTCACCCTCTCAAGAAAAAAGGCTGCTTCAGATGCTAACTACAAATATGATCAGTGGTGTTTCATCAAAGACATATCTTATAAATAAAATTACATGTAAGTACTTTCATCTTTGCAGTGAATTGAACTAACCCAAACTAACCTAGTTAGTTTACAACTCATAATTAAGTTGAAAATAGTTTTGGACAGTATGACGGAGCTATCTGTATTCGCCTATCAGTTCTCTACTCTCACCGGTTTAGCTATTTTAACAGAAACAAACTTCTCGAATATTACATCACATACATACCTGCTTCATCACAGTCTTTTCGTTTATAGATTTCTTCCTGATTTTTCTAATTATGTTAAAACAAGAGGGGAGCAACTTTCTAGTAGCTTCCCAGAACAACTTCATATCTTCCTCTGGTATTACTTCTGTTTGAAGAGGCTTCAACAATTTTGCTAGAGATTTTGAGAATAAAGTAAAACTTAATGGATGGCTTTGATGAATTCCAGCATAGACGGAGTATGAACACAGAGCCACTTCTCTTTGACTCAAACCTGACTGAGCTATGTGTTGAGTAAGTAATTGATCCCCTTGAGGACTGAAATTTCCGCACCACCAGTAAGGAGCTACCTGAAAAATTTAATATTAAACAGTATTGAACTGCATATTTAGTTACCTGAAATAATAATCATATCATAACCCAACCAGAGATAAGCAGTAGTAGTTAACTACAAAAGGAGTTAACTACGCAGTTAACTATTTTTTCTCGAAGTAGTAGTTCTTCTACTTTTGCAAATATGTATTTTAATTGCTTGCATGCCCAACTTCCTAGTACATTTTCATTGGCTCCATTTGTGAGTATAATCAAGTACCTTCGACAAGTTGGTTTATTCATGCGAGAAGATAAGACAAGCCACAAAAATTATAAATTAAGATAAATTTGAAAGAAAAAAAAACGTCATTCCGTCCTTGCCCTAACGGACACTAACCCAATGTTATCGATCGATCAATTGAATAAAACAAATTAAAAAAGTTTTGGATCAGCAAGATTTTCACCCGAAACCTGACATCATGTTAGTCTAAGACCTTATCCACTGCGCCACCCGGTTTTTGTCAGAAGACCGGTAATACTGTCTGACAAACTAACAACTAACTGCCCAAAACAGAAAATAAAGAATCCAATGTAACATTAATCTCCGTAGACGGAGCTGTCTGAGCATATACATTATATATTTTGTATTAGGTACCGATAACATAAAATTTGTCACACATCACAAATAACGGTAGCAACATGATAAAAGCTTTTTCTGAATATGGATTTAATTAAATTATCAATCCAAATAGTTCATCAATGAAGTTGAATATCGATGCCGAAATCACAAAACACTTTGCCAGCCATACCCTTAAATTATTGGCAATAATAAATAACCAGGAATTTAATCTAATATTATAGATGAGATAGGAAAATTAAAGGAATTTAGTTGTGCAATAAATTTGTAAAGATATTAAAATAAAGTATCTAGAAGAATGTTTTGCAGTATTAAAACCTAATTCAGAGCCTAAAATAAGTTTGGGCTGAGAAATAAATATTTAGTAAATGTATCGGATTTTAAAGATCCTTTGGCTTTATCCTCATTTTTAGAATTTGATTTTTGGATTATTAGTTCATTTTAAAATTTTCAGATTCTCAGATTTCAAAGACCATATTTAACCCAAACTAACCCACCTTAGATACTTCCAATTCATGCAGCAATATCATTCTTCTTATATGTCTATGCTCTTGTCCTGCAACCTGGTTGTTCTTGCCGGAACTAAATGCGACTCGTACTTTGAGAACACCCTGTCGTGTTACTTTGTTCTTTTTGTCGAGCGTATACCACATAGTCATCCCAGATGCGGGAATAGTCTAAAACGACAGGAAGTGAAAAATGATATATATGTATTATACAATACTACTACTAAACTCACTTATTGGAAGAATCATAAAGAACAAGCATTACTTATTTTAATATAATTCCTTAAACAGGTAAGACATTTTTTACATTTAAAAAAAAATAAGAAACTGTTCTCGTGAAAAACGTAAAAAGAAAATAATTTTTTTGTATAGTTAGAGGTACGATATTATAACAAAAGATTAACAGACTTCAAATTTAATTTTTAGCGTGAGAAAATTAATTGCTTATGTACTCTAGATATAAGTTGACATTACTAACACTTAATGGTATTTTCGCTCTTCCAATAAGTTCGTTATCATGCTGGCCAGTAGTGGCGGTCACTGCAATTTCCTTCACTAATTTGCGCATTCCCTTAACTCCTTTAACATCAAACAGCTTTCCCAGTTTCTCCTTAACTGTTTCTGCTGGATCAAAGTCCCAGACTTCTAGACAAAGTGTGTCGTCGATGGATTTGTCGGCAATTGGGCTAAATTAAAAAAATAAAATAATTTTTGGCCCATTTTGCTATAAGCTTATATTGTATTACCCATATTATACATTTTACTTACACCATAGAAGTTGAAATAAATTAATTCCTAATACATTAGGTTGGGTTAGTTTGGGTTGTAATTCATATACAATATGTTACTGTACGGAATAAAATTAATATTTAAAAATATAGGGAAAACTACTTACAGTGCAAAGTGCTCTTCCCATATAGGATTAAGCGTCATAGTCTTGACTGATGTATTGTAGCGATGCGACGTATTTGAAGCTAAATATAGCGTCACAAATGGATCACTCATGCCATTTGAGTCTTTTGGTCTCAGTTCTTTAGCTTCTATGACCTCTACATTTATTATTAATTCTGGGTCTTCTTTCTTCTCTGCTATATCCAAGAGTTGTCGATGTTTGTCGTTAGGAATTCTGAACGCATCTTGTGCATAGGAAAAGAGGGCAGTTTGACCTACTTCAAGACTGACATCACAGCCGACATTATGCAGAATGACGTAGAGTATTTCGGCGTAGAGTTCATCAATCTATACAATAAATTAAAATATGAATTCAGCTAACAGTAGCAGAAAATTGGTTTTAATCGTTTGAAAAACAGGGCCTAACAATATACAGAATAAGATTCTAGTTCTAATGCACTGACATCAGGGAATTTTTAAACTACAAACATGATATACGCAGTTACACGATTAGACCACCGAATTGCCCTCAAATACAGCATATAAATTTAGTCCCTTCCGAAATCATATATTTCTGGAAAATATGACCTTTAAAAGTTTGGCCTAAAAGTGACAATTGAAGGCTGAGATGGATAATATTTATCTGTCTGTGATTTACCTCTTAATCTAATTCTTTAAAAAATCACATTTTTTGCAGATGCATGGTTTTATTCAATAAATAGCATGTCTCTTGAATTAAACATAATTTATAACTCGATACGCAAGTTTAAGAGAAAAATATGCATAAAAATGCAATCTAAATAGTTTTGTCTTAAATAAAAGATTTTAATTTGCTTAATTTTGTTTTTAATCTGAAGAACGCCCAACTACTGATATTTGGTAGGCTGAGGACTAATAAATATTTCTGGTTAAAATATGGGTTTGTTGATAGCACTACAAATTTATTTATTATTTAAAAAAATACACATAAATCCTCAACTAATAGTTTATAAAAATACTTTTTGCAGCGACCAGCCCTTTTTATTTCATTAAAAAAAAGAATCATATTATCCAAAGAACATCAATTCGTATTAGCAATAGGGTTTCTAAAAATTAATTGTGAGAATATTTTATGTAATAAAATATTTCTTAGCGAAATTTGACTATAAAATCCTGCTTTATCCTACAAAATACCACATATTAAATTTTCGATAAATTTTTCGGCGAATTATCTTCCGATCTACAGGGTGTTAAATAGTATTTTTCCTAATTATCATGCATCGTACTAGATTTTTGTTTCACTTTAAATCGGTTTAACTTCTTCCAATTAGGATACAAATTGTTACCTTTCTCTCCACTATTTTAGTGTAAATTTCTCTATGGGGTCCTGATCCCAGGATGTAAATTCCGCAAGTGATAATTTAGTGACCTTAAAGAAGCTGAAAGACTTGAAAATATTTCGAGGGATAAACCTGCCCCCGTTATAAAAAACAAGAAATTTAAAAACGAAAATGATTAGTAAATGCAATTATATTAAGAATAGCAAAATAGTAAAAGCTCGTGCACTTTGTAATGTTTTGAATTTAAAGTGAACGAGCACTTTACTGTTTTGTTATTCTTAACGTTATAATTCATTTACTAATCATTTTCATTTTTATATTTCGCGTTTTTGACAACGTGAGCAGATTTGTTCCAGGGAACATCAAGCATTTTCAATTTTTTCTTTAGGGCCACTAAATTAACACTTGTGCAATGTACACCCTGTTATCAGGACCAAGCGACCCTGTAGACACATTTTCAATAAAATAGAAGATGAGAAATAGGTAACAATTTGTCTTAGAAACATGAATCCTTCACAACAATCTAGAACTTATTGGTACACCACTGGGTTCTTTTTGAAAGTGAGACTCTTCTTAGAACAAAAACACCTTTATTTAATCACACAAATTACAAGACACTAAACTTAATTTTAACAAGACTCTGACAAACTCCGTATAACCTTTACGACAAGATTAGTTGAACCAGGGGAGTTGTCCCCAGGCACCACCCGACCATATTGCCAGATGGTGAAAAATTTCCCTAAGTTAGGAAAAATTTGTGAAATTGCACTTTACAACAGTATCTATATATGAGTGAAGAAAATGATATATTTTCAGTTTTCTAGGAAACGGTCAGTGACAAATAGAGACATCTTGGCTTATCATTAATGAATTAGGCATACAAACTTGCCACGTTTGGTAAAAAAAAAACAACAACTATATACTTAATGTTTCTTTTTTGCATTGAACATCTTCTATATTCTTACACCCATTATAGCAGTACAGTTTACAACTTCAGGCAAAATTTTAAAACAAAATTTTCCATAGATTTTTCAATGCCATATAAGATTGGCTTGTAAATGTCAGCAAATATAAACTGTAATACATTATATTTTAGTAGTAGGTACTTTAATTAAATTTAACAAACAATGACAGTCCCAGATTTCTCATACGTATTTATTTATCATTCTCGTTAGGGGTATTATAATGATATCTAATGCGGTGTCACAGCACCCCTTAGAAGTCAAGTGTATTTGCGTATTTGCAACAATTTTAGAGAAAACACGATTTTAGTTTAGGCCCGTTTTTTCCTCACAATTATGCGACAAAATTGATACATATTTATAAATATTATCTTAACTTTTTAGAAGAGTTTTAATATAATATATCTTAATTTCTAGACAAATCTGACAAATATGTCAGCTTTTTAAACGTTTTTTAAATCTGACATACTAGGCGTATTATATAGATATTAGTTAGTGCACCTTAAATTTTAATTTTTGCGTAAAAAAAATTAGTTCTTGAACACGCAGATAATATCCATACATGAACAATTTAGACATTAGCGATTCCGTTTAGTATTAGAAATTGAAATTTGATCTAAGAATATTGTTATAGATGAAGAACATAATGCCGTATCCGTAGAGTAAATAACTACGCATTTTATGGAATCAAAGCAATTTTCTACATGCTCGCAATTGGAACATAAAGCGCCATTTTGATATTGTAATATGACCCCAGTTAAAATCTGGGATAAAAGTAGTAAGGAACGTATTTACCTGAAGTAAAAACATCAATTGATTATTCCTTCTGATTTACCTGATAATGATTACTTTATTAATATAAATAGCACACATGCATTTCCATTTTTTTTAATTTATATTTATCGGGCATACATATAGAACATTCAATGAATTCCAGACTTTTTTTATTGGCTTATAAAGTTAATAAAATATTCCTACCAGCATTTCTGGCGGTGTAACATACAACAGCAATTGCATCGAAAATCTTCAAATCATTATTGATGCGTTCAGAAACTCTTTCAGAGCATGCTTACACTTTCTGCGCCATCTGACGACATTAAAATTAATCCAGATATTTCTGCCTTTAACACATATATTTTTAACACTACTTCATAGATAAGCATTTTTGATATCCCAAAAACTTAACAAAATAAAATGACAGCTGGTTCAGATAGTATACCTTCTTTTCGGGTTGAGGATTGATGATAAATATAGTAATCAACCCGTTAAATTGTATGTAATAGATATATCAGTCAGTATCGTAGAGTCTTTTCGAGTTAATGGAAGGAAGTGAAAGTTTGTTCCGTGTTTAAGAGAACTAGCATCAATCTTTAAATGTTTGTATATGGCAAAGTTCACAATACCATTTTTTGAACTGGAAACTTCTTTCGGCGCGTTCAGCACACTTTTTCCTGGGTAGTAAATAAGATTAAGACGTCACGCGTCACGTTCGGGCCTAACGCCCATTCGAGTAAAGTCGGCTCGAGAAATAGTCAGCAAAGCAAGAAAGCATTCTGTAAGCTTCTTTAGGCGCGTTCAGCACAATTTTTCCTGGATAGAGACTGGAACTACGCCGTCACGCGCGAATGGGGTAAAGCCCGCGTCAATCTAAATTTTCTCGAAAATGGCGGCGAGTGGAAATTTGAGATTTGAAATATTTTTAGGCTACACTTAAAGGCTACCGACGGTCAACTGTATTTGGCGATCGGATTTTCAGTTTCTACGTTATTCAAGTGTGCGATTTTTCAAAATTTTGCTTTAATATACGATAACTGTTGAGAAAATTTATTTATTTTGATGACATTTTCTGGATACATTCTTTTTGGCAGTTTTCCGAACCCTATTGAAAATGGCCAGTATTCTTTTGGGCGTGTATATTTTTGAAAAAGGGGTCATTTTGGGTCGATCTAACTGAAAGTCGCGAGCATATAAAAAGCGACACGACAGCGCGCCAGGAAATTCCTAGGAGAAAAGCGCTCTAAATACTTCTCTATTGTCGGGAAAATGGACTTTGGAGGGAAAATGTAAAAACATCGATTTATAGGTAAAACAATTAAGATTACTTTCTTCCAAGAAAAATTTTTATAGAAAAGCTGATCTCTTGACGAGAGGCTTCTTTACAAATGATCATTGATGCCTTTTATAAGGGTGAGCTAGTTGAATTTAAACCTTTCGCCATTTCGAACTAAACTATAAGAGTTAAGATATATATAAGGGATTTAAAGTCTTATTTGGATTACCCTGTACATCTTGTCAATCTCTGTAATATATTAATTCGAATAATCATCTACCAACCTGCCAAATTTACAATAAATATATATTATGCCGTTCTGTATACTTATTTTCATTTTTGACGCACGTATTTCCATTTACGGCTAGCCACAGCAGAGCAACTATGAAGCCCTCAATTTACACATGTCGTACGGTGCAATAAATTGCTTGCAAGTGCTCTGGTGGCGCAGTGATTTCCGTCGGTGTTTTTTTAAGGTTATGCTTGTAAAAAGTTTTTTCTTCATTTTGGGTATGCTTTGGGTTAGTTTTTGTTTGTTGCGCCCCCGTAGCGAACGAAGTGAGCTGAGAGCCATGCGTGAAGTAAAATAATAGTCAACGTTTCATTGGCCTCATGAGTTGCCGTGCTGCGGCTAGATACAAGTATTTCCATCGATGGCGTAGCTCAGATGGTAGAGCGCTAGCTTATATGCGAGAAGGTACCGGAATCAATTCCCGCAATGAAACATTCTGGTATAGGATTCGGCACTCGCGTAATTTCATTAGTCCATCTGGATTCGTTTGGACCAATTAAAGCGGAGTTCCAAAATCGATACCAGAATGTTAGAACGGCTGAAACGCAGTTCGGAATGTTGTCATGCTTTTGGCGCGGATTTTTATCATATATATGCTGCTGGGCATTAATTTCCGAATTGACACAGCCAATCAGAATCGCAACGTTTGTTTTTTATTTTAGAATGTCTAATATTTCACTTTACGCATGGCCCTCCGCTCGCTTCGGGGGCTCAACCAAGAAAAACTAATCAAAACTAACTCGAGGCATGCCTTAAATGAAGAAAAAAAACTTTTTACAAACATAACCTTAAAAATAAAAATAAACACCGACGGGAATCGAACCCGGGCCGCCGTACCACAGGCACAGCATCTGACCACTGCACCACCAGAGAACTTGAAAAGACCCCGTAAAGACATGGTCAAACTAGCATTTGAAATTTGGCCACGCCTTTAGCCAAGCCAAATCAACGAATACATTTTACCGGAATGTTTAAATACTGCCCGGTATCTCCAAGAAACTCTCTATTTATTTTATTTCATATTCATTATTCAATATCTTTTCACTTCTGTCGTGTGGACTTAAGCACACACATCGTAATAAATGCTTTTAAAATAGTATTTACTTAAATATAACTTTAGAAAAAGAAATCTTTATGAGTACATCTTCCGAAACTGGCTTGGCTTAATAATTTTTGGAGAAAATAAATCGTCAAACGAACCCCTAAGCATTTATGCCTGTTTAATTACTTTTAAAATAATAATTACAAAAATAGAATCTCTAGCGGTAGTTAGCCTGCTTTATGTAATGTATTTTTTGTTTCATTCAAGTTAAAGGTCAGTTATTTTCGTATTGTTCTAAGCATGTCTGAGTGGAAAACTATAATTAATTATAAAACAGTTTAATGATTGAGATTATATTCTATTACTTCACACTAACTTAAATCATAAGAATTTTCACTAAACGTAATTATGTGGATGTCTGAATATAATGGACATTCATCACACTGGAGTGCGACAATAAAATTATTTATTTTGCCGTTGACCGAGGTATTGTATATATATGATATAATAAAAATATAGAACATTGAAAATTTAAAACAAATAATAACATATCACATGATTATTTATAACGTTAAAAATCGGAATTTTTCGATCTTCTATAGACAAGAAAGTTGACTTCTCGGGCTTGCATAACCCAAGATGTTGATGGTCTCAATTAAGAACAAGAAACAAATAATTAATTAAACTATTACATTCGTATCTAAGAAATTCTTAAACAATCAAACATAGGTTCGAAAGGGCGCTTCGGTGTAATATCGGTATGTTAGTTGTAGTCACGCGATGTCGATATATGTATGATGTGATTGGTGCACCGTTAAGACTTAAAAACGTAAGGAGGGAATTCTATACAAGGGTTTGTTTTTAATGTTTTTTTTTTGTACGTACCAGACTGAGAATAGTGGACAAATAGAGCATCTTTTTTTCGCAATTTATTTTAATCAACAGCACTAAGTCAGCTTATGTAATGTTCTGAGTGTACGCTACGTATTCTGCTTTCTGCTCTAATAGCGCCACCCATCAGAATGGAAATTATGACAAAGGTCACCATCATTTTTGATAGAATAAATAGTGTTCTTATTCCCACGTTTTACCGAATGTCGGAATGTTAATAGTAGTGCCAAAAGTCATTTCGAACATTGACGTGTTGTTCTATGTTCATGTTGAGCTATTTGACACGTATAATTTAACTTTCTTAAAAATTTATGTTTTATTTTTAAATGACAGATCTTACTAGCATGTATTTGAATTCGGCATTTGGCAAAAATACTTTTATAGAAAGTTAACTTCAATAAGCCCTTCGGGTTAGCTTGGATTAGTATATAAAGATATGCTATAATGTTATTAGAGTCTTAATCATCTCCTGATGATGCTAACATGGTGAGTGAAACGCGCGTCGAGTGCAAAAATTCTGTTTCGGTATTGTGGATAAAACCAAAGATTTTAAATCCTTGGATAAAACTCTGTTTTAGTGCATGTTGCCGAAGGTACCAAACACTATTAAGGAATTAATTAAACTAGTGATTGAGAACAAACATTAAAAATAAAAACTGACACATACTAAATGGTTTAGTTCAATGATTAAATTAGGTAATAAAATAAAGAAGAGTTTCGAAGGGGAAGTACTAAAAATTGTCTTATAATAAAGGACTTACAGTCATAGATGCTAAGTACATGCTGGTTTGCCGCTGAAGTTCTTCCTTTTTAACGCCTCGAAATTGATTCCTAGGAAGAGACCTCTTCCTAATTTTCGGTGCATACTTTGACGGCCCTATGCCATTTAATGTCATTTCAGACACACTTGACCGAATCATTTAAAAAAACTTTAAATCCAAGATGTTTTATCAATGAATTTATTTAAACTTTTACACTTGTCTTATCACAATCAATATCACTGATACCATCCTCATATAACCATAGTACCTATCAAATTATATTGCATATAAATATTAAAACTAAAAGTACAGGTGTTCTACTTCATAAGGACTCAAACAAATATTTCAGTTATACTCTAGAAGATTTGTTTCATTTTTGCCGGACATATGTGTCTATTTATTAGGACTATTAGCCCTAATAGCGCTGAGCCTAACAAAAAATAATACAGAATCAGCCAATTTTGTGGCCTAGAATTCCGAATAAGCCCGAGTTTTTAGCTAGTATGCTTGGACTAATAGGTTATTATTTCTTTAAATTAATAATTTTAGGCATATTAGGAAATAATTAATCATTTTGATTTACCAGTTTTAAAAACTGCTTATATGAAATGTCAGATGCATCTCTAAAGCTTTCTGTAATAGTTAATGAATTTTACTTTTTGAGTCAAAAAGTTTGTCATAACAGAAAACAAACACTCCTTTAAAACTTCTCTTGCCTTTTTGTTTTTAAATGTAATAGAAAAGTAGATAATTTTAAACAAAATTAAGATGTTTTGAGATTTGACATTAATTAAACCCTAAAAGATCACCACTGTCTTTTAAACCCCACCTTTCACCATCACCATTACATCTATAAAACACTACAAAAATTATGCAACTCCTGTAATGAATAGACGATATATTAAGTCGTATCTATCAGAAGTGGGCCATCCTGTACATTGAATATTTAATTGAAGGCTAATGTTTTAATTTCGAAAACACATCGACAATTTTTAATAGCATGGGAAGCATAATTCATTTTGAAAAAAATTGGAAACATTAAACGAAGTAACGACTTTTTACTAACGTGTATAAAATGACTGCAGTCAAATTTAATTCACGAGGCACATTTTGCGTGGGAGAAATCAAAGAGATATTTAATACGTTAAGAAAATAGAAAAAGCATTAAAAATATATAGAAATTGAAAACCAATTACTACAGCCAATATGTAGGAAGACATCGAATCAATGCCTTTGGTTATTCCGTATATTTAGACAGCGTCGCCCGTATTTATTATAGGATATATACAAAAAAAACTTTAAACACAAAAGTTGTAAGGTTATACATGAACCGCAAGGATTTGTTATCAGAGCAAATAAATGGCCATCTCAAAGCTGTAAAAAAATATCAACTTTTGTTTTTTCGTTCGTTACTGATTCCGAATATATCAGATTTGATACCTCTATCTTTAAAACTATGTGGAAAAATGGAGAAAATCGTTCCAAAACATTAATTTGTTAGAAAGAGAACGGTATAAAATAATGGGTTGATCTAATAATTGATTGATCTTATGGCACAGTTTTTCGCATTTCTTTTAGTTAATTTAAACGTATCAAACCTGGTATATCCGAAAACAGCAACGAACAGACTATCCGATAAAAGTCCCATATTCAAGGCGATCCATTTATAAAAATTGAAGATGAAATTTTTTGACAGCTGTTCTAATAATAAATCCGGAGGGTTCATGAAAAACCCTTTAACTTTTGTATTTAAAATTTTTTTCTATCTCTTATAATTAATTTGGTAGGCGCTATCTAAATATATGGAATAATCTGTATCTAGGTTATGAAATATCACGAATGTAAATATTCTGACACACTTCACTCTAATTTATTTAAATCGTGTAAACAATTTGGAAGAAACACTTCAATAATCCGATTTTCCGAAAGCATAACTTTTCTTTGAATACTTAGAATTCAATGTTAAATGCGTTTTTTAAATTGCTAAACGCGATCAACCAGGGTAGAAACTGACGATAGGTATTAGAGGATTGAACGGACCGGTGCCAAAATCTATTCTGGTATAAAGTTGCGTGTTCCCGGTTCGTTATTTGCTAAGAAAATACAAGTCGATATTCCTGCGATGATATATGAAGGATATCCCGTTTTCCTTTATCGGGTGGGTGTGGGAAATTGGTAAGAATTATTAGAATGAATTGGGTCGATTTTTTAGAGTGGAGGAAAAACATAGATCAAACACTATTTCAGAATGCCATTTGGACTTTAGTATTACGTAATTTTTGCAACATGACAAGTAATTCTGCTTATGTTAATGGAAACAAAACCAATGAAAGAAGAAGAAGAAACTAGGAGCGGTCATTTTGTTTGCTTCAAATCTCGTTTCATTAATTTGTCTACCGGGCAGCTACTATTACAAAGTTGAAGATGATATCAGTATTTGAATTTACATAAAGTAGTAGGATTAATAAACTTGATTCACGATAACAAAAACCATCGACTCAAGACATCTCGCGTCACAAAAAAATTATACAAATTCGTCGGCTCATGAGAATTGATGTAGAAAAAGGGAAAGGGGCCGGGAACAATGGAACATCTATATGGGGGCTGAGCATCAGCGAACCAATGTACATTTTTTATATGTAAATATCCTAATAGAACCTCCAATTCAGGAATTTTTAGGAGGTACCGGATTTAATTTGTAATTATTTAACTAATAAAGGTTAATCAACGTATTTAATATACATCAAGTTTACTGACTCTTGTTGGTGATAAATTGTCGAAAATAGCGAAGAAGTCGAGACATCTTGTGTTTAAAAAATCGATCCTTTAATTATCTAGGTAGTTTGCTAAAGATTCAAATTTCGTTCGTATATTGTTTCTAAACTGCTCGTCAAAAAAAACGACGCACCTAGTTTTTTGGACAATATTTGAAAGCTCGTTATTGGAAAACTACTGAACCGATTTTAAAAAACTTTAGAAATTCTGAATAGTTGATTCTTTGACTCTTATGACTAATTTTTGGAATAAGATATTTTGCACCTAACATATACTACAGGATGTTAAAGAAAGAGATGTTTTTTTTACAAAATTTCAAGTTATCCCCATTTATGGGGTAGTTGAGATTGATAGTCGTAATACCTCTCTTTACTTGCAGTTAGGTAATACCTCGGGACGTTTTTGAGATTTTGTGGATATCTTGGCTAACCACGATTATATGGCAATTTTTCGAAAATTGTCGTTTTTTTCCAGCTTAGTCCCAATAATGAGCAAACTACGGAAGGTATCAACGAATTGTGAACACGGCGTCTTACGGTAGGTCATATGCTACCAGTTTATGTACGTTACGTGATCCATTAAACCAGAAAGTTCAAATTAAGGGATATGTTTTACACAAAATAATTTTTTTTGAAAATTCAAAATAAAAGTTCAAACCAAAGAAAATTATACTTGTAAACTTAAAATGCGACCTTAATGCCATGGATTATTAGCAATGGGGCATTTTCTCGAAACGGTTTTTGATTTTTGGTGATAAATCAGTCAGTTGTCAAAATATGGTAAAATAAGGATATTTCTTATCATTTCAATTCTTAGTTATTCTACGGACCATTTTAATAATATTCGGGGCAGGTGGGTACTTAAATAGGATCCTCCGATAAAAAATGATTTATTATCATTTTACTTTTTCAATAACTCTATATATTCAAAGGTAATTTCGAGTGTAATTTGAACAGTTGTAAGAGACAAAAACTCGTTTGTATATTTATGGTAACGTTATACGAGGAAATATCCTTATTTTACCATATTTTGACAACTGACTGATTTATCACCAAAAATCAAAAACCGCTTCGAGAAAATACCCCATTCTTAATAATCCGTGGTATTAAGGTCGCATTTTAAGTTTACAAGTATAATTTTCTTTGGTTTGAATTTTAATTTTTAATTTTCAAAAAAAAAATGATTTTGTGTAAAACATATCCCTTAATTTGAACTTTCTGGTTTAATGGATAACGTAACGTACATAAACTGGTAGCATATGACCTACCATAAGACGCCATGTTCACAATCCGTCGATAACTTCCGTAGTTTACTCATTATTGGAACTAAACTGGAAAAAAACGACAATTTTCGAAAAATTGCCATATAATCGTAGTTAGCCAGTCAGCCACAAAATCTTAAAAACGTCCCGAGGTATTACCTAACTGCAAGCAGAGAGAGGTATTACGCCTATCAATCTCAACTACCCCATAAATGGGGATAACTTGAAATTTTGTAAAAAAACATCTCTTTCTTTAATTCTTATTACATGTTAGGTGCAAAATATCTTATTCCAAAAATTTGTCATAAGAGTCAAAGAATCAACTATTCAGTTTCCAAAGTTTTTTAAAATAGGTTGAGTATTTTTCCAATAACGAACTTTCAAATATTGTTCAAAAAACTAGGTGCGTCGTTTTTTTTGACGAGCAGTATATTTTGGCTCAATTCTAAAAAATAATTTCTATTCACTATTTCTATAGATAGGGCTGCCCTGACCCAATTAGTAATTGCAAGAGCATAAAATCCCTAAGTGTCGATTCGCCATTTCAAAATGTTTCGTAATAGATTTAGGAAATAAGGGGTATTTTGTCATTTTAATTGGAGAATCATCCAATACATGTTCAATGCATGGTCCCGAAAACTGCAAATAAGAAAGGAAGTTGAAGGGTACCTCAAATAAAAAATCTTATAAATGTTTACATATTAGACCTTATTGAGATTCTTGAAAATTTACTCATATGAAAATTTGAACAAAGTACCTATTGCAAACTCGAATAAATATGTGAAATTAAAACAAAGCATTGCAATCAACAATGGGGCATATAGGAACGTACGTGAACAAAATAGTTTCCCTAGGAAACTAAAGTCGGAATTATACCCATTTGTAGTTACGTCATCCAGGTGAGAAAAAACGTATGGCGTAGATATTTTTGCCAATCAATATTACTAAAACGGAGTTTTATTCACAATACCGAAACAGAATTACTGCACTCGACGCGCGTTTCGCTAACCATGTTAGCATCATCAGGAGATGATTAAAACTAAATTTAAAACTCTACCTCGCTTTTATACTAAATGTTTGCTTAATCAAGCGGAACCAAATGGACCAATCCTGGAATCCCAGTAGTCACGCTCGATCAACCAATACAATGGATTATACGGAATAGGCCCTCTATCTCTATTTAAACTATTCTTACATTTAATAATTTCCATACTTTCATATGTGTCTAATAATCTCCTATCAGTTATACTATGAATTAATTTTAAATTTTTAATTGTTATTCTAAAAAGCATGCTCGGCAACACTTGATTTTTCTGTTCTACCATACTTTAAATGAGCTGTATGTTCCTTGAATCTCGTTTGTATAGATCTTCTAGTTTTGCCCAAAATATTTTTGGTTACGATCCATGCATCCAGTTTCATATATTCCACTTCTTTCTAATATTTCAATTTTGTCCTTTGGACCACCTAATAATTTCTTAATGTTGAACTGAGTTTGGTATACTAATTTTAAACCTACTTCCTTAAAGACTTTTTGGAGTCCTCTAGTATACTGAGGATTATATGGTATCGAGACATTTTTTGTATTTTCATCCTGATTGACGAAAGAAGTGGAATCACGAATGGTCTTTCTAAACAAATGCCTATTAATTAGTCTATTTATTAAATTAGTATTGAAACCATTAACTCTCGCTATATTCCTAATTGTCTCCTTTTCATTATTAAATCCTTCTCTGCTGAGAGGAAAGTTAACCATACGGTGTACCAAAAAATGAAAGCTGGCCATTTTGTGTTGGTCGCAGTGAAAGGAGTCATTAGGAATATATCGGTTAGTGGCAGTACTTTTTCTATAAATATCAAATTCAAGTGTGTTATTATCGTTTCTAATCAATAAAGTATCCAAAAATGGAAGTTTACCATTGTTCTCGACATCATAAGTATATTTAATGGTGGGAGAACGGTTGTTTAGTTTGGTTACAAAATCTGCGATATTAGCGGTTTTTGTGTCAAAAATCGCGAAAATGTCATCCACATACCTGTACCATACCCTTGGAAAATATTCGAATTCCTGACTGATTTCATTTTCAAATTTACTCATGAAAAGGCTAGCTAAGAACGGAGACAAACAGTTGCCCATTGCCGTGCCTTCAAGTTGTTGGTAATAGTTATTTTTATATTGAAAATAATTTTGATCCATGCAAAGTTTGGTTAAAGTTAAATATTCTTGTTTGATTTCGTTATCAAAACTGTTCATCTCAAGTAATTCACCAAGGTATTGCAAGGTCTGTGGGATTGGTACACTAGGGAACAAAGAGCAAACATCAAACGAGATTAAAATTTCACCTTCCTTAAGGTTCGTACCTTTAATTTTGTCTATGAAATCTAAGGAATTTAGTACTCTTGAATTCTGTTGTTATGAAATCAGGAGTTCTAATATTTTCCATATAGTACAGGTATGTGGATAATATTTTCGCGATTTTCGACACAAAAACCTCTAATATCGAAGATTTTGTAACCAAACTAAACAACCGTTTCCCCACCATTAAATTTACTTATGAAGTCGAGAACAATGGCAAACTTCCATTTTTGGATACTTTAGTGATTAGGAACGATAATAATACACTAGAATTTGATATTTATAGAAAAAGTACTGCCACTAACCGATATATTTCTAATGACTCCTGATGCTAACATGGTTAGCGAAACGCGCGTCGATGCAATAATTCTGTTTCGGTATTGTGGATAAAACTCCGTTTTAGTGCATGTTGCAGAAGGTTCCAAACCCCAACATAGCAATCAATATTAGATTAGAAAAATTACTATCGCGTTCAGAAATTAACAAAAAATTTATTTACCAGTATATTATATATTTTACATTCGTCTATACACTTCTCTAAACATAAAAATAATCTTGTAGTATTTATTTATTTATTAAAAAACTTTATAGAAATTAACAATTATTATGAATCATGAACAAACGCAGATGGTAATTTTAAATATATTGGCTTTTTTTCAACTGGGAAAGGAACAAGTTCGAAAAGGAATCGCACTTCAAATTGAGAATGTAATACAACGAGCAAAAAGCTATACGAATGACGAATCAATAATGCATAACTATATACTGTGAATAGAAAGGAAATAGTTTTCAATCTAACCACGACTACCGATAGTTTTTATCCATATTGTTAGATATAGCTCGCCCATCACTACTGCCGGCAAATGGAAAATATTTACGATAGGCGGGGAATCCGGGAAACTTATTCATATCGAGTTCGCAACGTTTATAGCGCGACTGTAATATAAATTTGCGTGACTTTCATATTTTGGGATAGTTTTTGTTGGTTGCGCCCCCGAAACGAGCTAAGTCGCCTTATGGCAAGGTGCGATCCTGTATGCTAGATATGAATATGCATTCGGGAATCGAATCACAGTGAATAAAATGTTTGCTTAGTTAATGACTCATATGAATAAAACAGGAGCAGCTGCTTTTGCTTAAGTTTTTTGAGATAAACATATACAACTTTCATGTAGCAAAAAGAGATGGAGGTAGAGTAAAAGCATTTGCTACACTTTATTCATACGACTGATTGTATTAGGCGTTGGGCTTGTGTTCTATGCTCTATCATTGATCATTGTGACAATGAGCAGGTTGGGTGGAAAACGTGAATATCTTAATGGGGCTGCTAAAAGAAAAAAGAAGCAATTGAAGCAGGATTATGTTATAAAAACAAATAGACTCATACTTTGCGTTTTCTTCGGAATATATTACGAAATACTTGACACCATTTCAAATAGTATAGAAGAAATATTTGTTCCAAACCAAATCCCTCCATTCAGATTGCTTCTTTTTTGACCCAAAAAAGTTTGATGAGATTTCTAAATTATCCATAGACGATTTTCAGGAAGACACTCTTATAGCAGGGGCCAGGCTGGTTAATGTTGATATAATATTTTACTTAAAGAACTCATTCAGTTTTGTGGACAAAAACATCATTAATAATTGGAAAGATGGTATTTTCTATTCAAGCCAATTCGAACGTGATGAGTTAGAAGCCCACATACACCGCTAATCAAACAGGAATAGTAGTAGTGACTCTGGCGAAAGTGTAAAATATCTTGGTAAAGAAGGAAACGTTAATCACTCAGATGGGAAAAAATTCTTTAAATGTCTGTATTGTACCCTGTATGTGCTTCACGAAGTTTCCACTCAATCCGGATTATTTAGCCACTTATACATAACTAACTGTTAAATTTATTATGACTTTGCCAATTACTGAAGTGTCATGTGAATATATACAGTAAATTAAAAATTATCAAGAACAAAAAATAAGATCTCAAATTAATCAAACAGTTTTGTCGTCATTTGTGTTGATGCATGCGGAAAGAGATTTGTTTAGCAACATTGACAAGGATGAAATTATACACCAGTTAGCAGAAAGCAGTGATGATGGATACAGTGAGCATTCAGTCATTTGAATATCCAGGTTCTTCTCTGAATATTGATGCTCGGTTGTGTAGTGTAGTTAGTGTGGACTCTCCAGCGGCTCCTTCTACAGTGCAGGATGTCGATGGTAACGTAGAGATTAACGGTGACGTCTTTTTTCGTGAATGAAAATAAAAATAAATATAAACCATTCCTTATTTGTCACCAAAATATTCAGTGCTTAGATTTAGAGTTTTTAGATTTAGAGGTATCATTGGAAAACAATGATTGTAGTTTTCTATTACTATCTGAGCACTGGCAAAATAGTGATCAGCTTAATAGTGTTAAGTTTCACAATTATACATTATGCTGTTCCTTTGTAGAGTTAATTTAAGAAATGGGGGAGTTGCAATATATAGAAGAGACGATTGTTTATTCAGCATTTCGGTTATTGATGTAAATGATCTTTGATTTGATCTGTGAATATGCATTTATTAGAATGTCTACTATTAAAGTATATCTTGTAGTTGTATATAGATCCCCTTCAGGATGTATTAATGTGTTTTTAGCTAATTGTAATGTCTTGCTGACCAGAATTTTTGTGAATCATTTCAGTATTGTTCTAGGTGGTGAATTTAACATAAACTTTTCCAAACCTCCTTCTAATTTAACGCTTTTTAGGTATTTATTGCAATGTTTTAATGTCTTAATTGTTAATGAGGTGACACCAACTAGGGTGACTCATACCAGTAGGACATGCATAGACAACTTTCTATGTACTGTCGATTTAAATTGTGATATGTCTGTTGTGAATTTGGGAGTTTCAGACCATTACGCGCAAATTTTAAGAATCAAGTTAAACAATGAATCTGAGAAGTGTCTAAATAATATGTGTACTTATAGGAGAAATTTTAATATAATAATATATCTCGTTTTGTGGATTCACTAAGAAGAGAGAGCTGGCAATGCGTGTATTAACTCTTCAACTGCAATGATGCATTTGGATGTTTTTTGGACACACTTTTTTATTATTTTGATATAACTTTTCTTAAACACCGGTATTCTATAGCAAAAAAAAATCATAAATTTACCTTATCCGCAGATCTAAGAGAACTTAAGGAAAGAGTTATTCTTTATGCAGAACTCGCTAGGTATGACAGAAAATACAGGGAGTTAAGTTCACAGCTGACTAGATTATATAGGGGTGAGCACATCTTAGACATTATGATGAACGCCTTGCTACTTCTCAAAATAAATGTAAGACTATGTGGAAAACTATTAACCAACTTCAGAAAAAGCATACTGGTGACAGTATTGTTGAGGTGGTTAGAGATGGTGTTAGGCTTCCGGATGGCATAGTGGCTGATGAATTTAATGATCATTTTATTGGGTCAGGTCATTTGAATAAAACTTGTGATGGTCATTTTCTTGAATCAAATATCCCTTTACAGGATGTTACTATGTTTTTGCGTCCTCTGTGTGGTCTGGATGTCTGGAGACTCATAGATATGCTTAAGACTTCCAACGCCAGCGGATATGATGAAATGTCCAACAATTTGTTACAAAAATGTAAGATTATGAATTATCTGAAGTACTTGCGTTTCTGATGAACTTGTTAATCGAATGTGGTACGTTTCCTGATAAGTTGAAATTAGCTACTGTAGTGCCACTGTATAAGAATAAGGGAGACTCTAATGATTATACAAATTATCGACCTATTAGTCTTCTAACTAGCATCTCTAAAATATTTGAACTCAACATGAAAGAACAATTATCCAAGTTAGGCCAGTTAGGCCACCTCGGGGTAAGAGGCTAGTCTTTAAAATTATTTAAGTCGTATTTAGAGGGAAGATCTCAAATTGTTCTTCTTAATAATATATCTAGTAAAATTAATCAAATTCAGCAGGGTGTTCCACAAGGATCAATTCTCGGACCGTTGTTGTATCTCATTTACTCTAATTATCTAATCAATTACATTAACAATTTTGCAATAATGTTCAGGCAATTTGTTATGCTGACGACACAAATATTTTAATTTTTAATGAGTCAAAAAATGACCTTATTCTTGATCCCGAAGCTGTCTATCAGCGAGTTGTGTTGTGTTTTTCCTAAGTATTAATAAAAACAAAACGGTAATAATGAAGTATATGTTACGGGGAAATAGTGACGAAAATATAATTCTTTTTCGAGGCTCTCAGGAAGAAGTTAAAACCAGTGAAAATACAAAAAATATGGATCATAGACTTAGCTGGGAACATCAAGTTGATGCATTGTGCGCAAAATTACGTAAAACCTGCTATGGTCTTAATTTTCTTTCCTGTAATTGTAGCACTCCAACGCTTTTATCTCTGTATTTGGCTAATTTTCATAGACATTTAAGATATGGTGTATTGAATTGGGGATTAAGTGTCTATGCTGAGAGTTTTTTGATCCAAAAATATGCAATTCGGATAATGGCTCGTCTAAAATTTAGAGAGTCATGTCGTGATTCATTTAAGAGACTAAAAGTTCTTACATTAGTTGGAGTTTATATTATCGAAGTCTCTGTCTTTGTTTATAAGAACAGATCTCTATTTACGGTCAACCAGGTTATGCATGGGCATGATACCCGTGCTAGAAATTTATTGGCTCCTGATCACCATAGAACAGCGAGTTATCAGAGAAGATTCTACTTTCAGGGATGCAAGATTTTTAATTTCCTTGACATGGGTATAAAGAGTTCTCCTAATACTAATATCTTCAAAAAACGGCTAAAGAAGATATTATTGAACAAAAATTGTGTGATCAGCATATTTTGCCGACGACCGATACCTGGAAGAAAACAGGCGGTGAATCATACGGCAAAAAGATAATACGTAACCGAGGAGTGGATATAAAAATATTGGAATCGAGAACACTTTAAGTTGAAATTATAATCGTGTAGATATATGAATTTAGTTCGTTTAAAACCGAAAATATAAGTTTATTATTTATAGGAAACTGTGTTTGATATGTGTGTAGTTAACATTTATGTCGGCTGTTTTCATCAGAATTGGGATATTTAAAACAATAGTACTTATCGTGACTTTAAAGTGACTTTTCGAAAGCTGTGTGTTTCGCTTAAGACAATGGGTCGTAGAAAAAGACACCGTAGAAGTTCTTCAAGTAGTAGTTCAAGTAGTGACTCGAGTGAGAAAAAGCATAAATCCGTTGTAAAGAAGAAGAGTAAAGAAAGGGGAAAAGACCTGTCGCGATCAAGGTCGCCTAGAACTCCTCCTCTCCACCAAAGTGACAGATAAAATGGACTCAGGTTTGATAGACTTAATTAATAATTTAAGGCATGAAAAACTTTCAAAATTCGGTTTGTCAGTAAAAGATAGCGATGTACCGCCATTTAATCCATCTAACGATGACATTCATGAATGGTTGGCTAAAATTGACGAGCATGCTGCTATTTATAAATGGGATGATATTGATATTTGTCATTTAGCGATAAATAAAATGATCGGGTCAGCAGAAATTTGGTATAAAAGCCTTCCAACTTTTCCTAAAAATTGGTCTGAGTGGAAAATTTTATTATTAAGCGCTTTTCCGTCATCTCGAGATTTGCATACTTTAATGGTTAAAATGCTTGCTATTCGTCCTAGACCTAAGCAAAGCCTTTTTGAATATTGTTTTGACAAATTAGCTTCGATTAGAAAGATGAATCTAAACCTCAGCGGAACAGATGAAGTTAATCTGATCGTTGGTGGCCTAGACAATCAAAGTTTAAAATTCTCCGTTCGTGCTGCAAATATAAACGATCCTGCAAAATTAGCTGCTTATTTAAAGGCTTTTGATTCTTCCCTTTTTCCAAGTGCAAGTGCTGAGCCAGTTTCATGCCCTTCAGGCATATCCAGAGAAAATAGGCGTGCTAGTGAAAATCCGGGGAAACATCAATTTGCTATGGCCTGTTTTCGATGTAATTTAAGTGGTCATAAACAGTTTCAGTGCCCTTTGAACATTAAACGCGATAATAAAACAATCACCTGTAATTATTGTAGAAAAAAGGGACATTCCATTGAGCAGTGTTTCAAGAGGAATAAAAACAAACCAAATTTTTTACCGCAGTTGAATAAAAGTACTGGTGAAGCAGAGCCGAAAAGAACCGTTTTATTGGTATCAAATCAAAATAAAAACAATAAATTTCACAAAAACATTAAAATAAACGGCGCGATGCAAAAGTGTTTTATAGACTTTGGAAGCGAGTGCTCTCTTATCACGTACGATTTGGTTAAAAACTTAAAACTAAAAACTGAGAAACTAAACAATCATATTACGTTAACAGTGTTCGGGGGTTTTCAAGTTGCAGTTAAGGACAGAGTATGTTGCACTATTTTGCTGGACAATGTCGAGATAACGGTAGTATTTTTAGTAGTTTTTGTATGTATTCCTAACATAGAGATTTTGATAGGCCAAGAAGTTACGGAAAATCCAAACATTTCGTATTCCAGTGACAATTCGCAACTTGTTTTTCATAAAAATAACTTTGTAAATTCAGTTCGGGTTAAGCAACCAACTCAAGTCATTCGTATAGGCATTGACAATAAAAACGTGTACGAAAGGGTTAAAAAACTAGTAGAAAAATGTCCGAGTGAACATGAAAATTTAGGGACAATATCGGGTACAGAAATGACGATAAAGTTAAAATCTGACATTCCAATTGTTCAACGTCCATATCGCCTATCCGAAACGGAAAAAGGAACTCTAAGGGAACTCATAAATGGGCTATTACAAAATGGAACCTTTCGTCAATCTCAATCATCTTATGCCAGTCCAGTCATCATGGTTAAGAAAAAAAATAACAAAACGAGGTTATGTGTAGATTTCAGGCTTTTAAATCATCAGACGGTGAAAGAAAATTACCCTTTACCAGTCATAGAAGAGCTCATTGATCGCCTATCGGGACAGAAGTACTATACAATGCTAGATTTTCGCTCTGGTTATCACCAGATAAAATTAGCCGAAGATTCGATTCCATATTCGGCTTTCATTACACCAGAAGGAAAATATGAGTACGTTCGAGTGCCTTTTGGGCTTATGAATGCTCCCTACGTTTTCCAAAGAGCAGTAGACAATATTTTGGGAGACTTGAGGTTCAACAAGGTGTTAGTATACCTGGACGACATACTCATACCCTCTGCTACCATTGAAGAAGGATTACAAATTCTAGAAGAAGTCCTCAGTATTTTGGCTGATCAAGGTGTCTGTCTAAATTTGGAAAAATGTCTATTTTTAGCGAACGAGATTGAGTACCTGGGATATAGAATAAGAGAGGGGCAAATTCAACCTAGTCCTCTAAAGATCAGTGCAATAGAAAATTTTCCAGTGCCAAAGAGTGTTCACAACATTAGACAATTTCTAGGCCTAGCAGGACATTTTCGAAAATTTGTGCCTAATTTTGCTACCAAGTCCAAAGCGCTTACCAAATTGCTCAAGAAAGGACAACCATGGACTTGGTCTACCCAAGAGCAGAATGCTTTTGAAAGCCTGAAATGTATACTTATTTCCGAGCCCATTTTGTCATTATTCAGTAACAAACGAGAGACAATTTTGTATACCGATGCCAGTAGGTTGGGTCTAGCGGGTATGTTGGTTCAGATCGAAGACGACAGAGAACATGTCATTGGATATTACAGCCGAACTACAAGTCCAACGGAACAGCGTTACCATTCTTTTGAGTTGGAGGCGTTGGCCATTTTAAAATCGCTACAAAGATTTCGACACTACTTGATGGGAATTAAGTTTAAAATATATACTGATTGTTCAGCTGTTCGAAGTGCTTTTACCAAGAAAGACTTAAACCTGAGAATAGGTCGTTGGATTCTCGAAATACAAGAGTACGATTTCGAGATTTTGCATAAACTCGGCGTTCGTATGACACACGTGGACGCTCTAAGTAGGAATCCTGATACACTCAACCAGAAAAGTGTATGTGCCGCTCTTCTGAAGGACGAAGATTGGATTTTAGTTACCCAAGAAGCCGATCCGCATATTTAAAATATTAAAGAAATTCTAATGGGCAAAGAGAGAAGCACACACAAAGACATTTTTAAAGAATATGAGTTAAAACACGGCGAAGTTTTTAAGTGCACTCCACATGGGAATAGAGCGATGCTACCCAAGGCTTGCAGATGGCAGGTTTTACGATTCAACCACGACGACATCGGACATTTTTCATTCGACAAAACATTTGAAAGGATCAGTAATAAATTCTGGTTTCCAAAAATGAGAAAATTTATTAAGAAGTATGTGAGTGCTTGCATCAATTGCATGTATTTCAAAACACCAGCTGGAAAAAGACCCGGATATTTACATCCCATCGCAAAAATCCCACGTCCATTTCATACCATACACGCAGATCATTTGGGCCCTTTTTGTAAAAGCAAAAAAGGCAATGTCCACGTTTTAGTCATTGTGGATGCGTTTAGTAAATTCTGTTTCATAAAACCTGTGAAAAGTACGAGAACAAAGTACGTTCTGGATTAGTTAGAAAACATCATAAAAATTTTCGGCGCCCCAAAAAGGATTATAACAGATCGTGGTAAATCGTTTGTAGCAAATAAATTCAAGGAATACTGTCAAAACAAAAATATTACACACCATCTGAATGCAGTTGGGATGCCTAGAGGAAACGGACAAGTTGAACGATACAATAAGACTGTGCTTGACTCGCTGTCCACTATGGGCGCCGATAGAGATGATGACGAATGGGACGAAAATGTTGAAAATGTACAATTGGGAATAAACAATACCCTAAACCGTACGCTGAATGCTACTGCAACTGAAGTGTTGTTAGGATACCGTACAGGGCCACACAATTTTGACGCCCTAGACGAGGAAGAATTTGTTGACGTGTCTCAACTACGCAAAGCAGTGAGTGAGCGAGTAAAAGATCTACAATCCAAGCAGAAGTCTGAGTTCGATAGTCATCGTGCGAAGTCAATACATTTTTCTGTTGGTGACTTGGTGTTAGTCAAAATATCATCCATCGTTAGCTCAGGCGCAAGCCGTAAGTTAGTTCCGAAATGGAAGGGACCGTTCAGGGTGTCAAAATCATTGGAACATGATCGCTATGAGGTGACCGATATCCCGGGGTCCAAAAGATCAAGCATCCCTTACACCGGTGTGTACGCTGCCGAGCACATGAAAATATGTACTTCGTATCATGCTGAGCCATAATTGATGAATAGGTACGTGGTATACCTCTACGCCATTGAGGGTGTAAATTTTGTTGCCTCTGTGCCGTCGAGATAGATTCTGTG
>MU182471.1:46667-122055 GCA_016904865.1 Pissodes strobi | reverse complement strand
AAAAGTCTCTTTTTAATAGTAATAATAATTATTATTAAAGATAAGTGGGTTCGCAAGGCGGCTTAGACCGGTGCGGTGTCGGTGAATAGGCTCAGGTTGCTGCTATAGTAATGTAACATAAAGCTGTCAGTGGACACTGTCAACAATAATTATATTTTTAAAATTGCGTCTTCGATTGCGTTTTAATTCCGTATTGATAAGCAGTTATTGAGTAAGTTCGATTAAATAATAACCAATTTGTTCCTAAATTAGTGATTTTTTAGAAATGCAGTCACACATTGAGTGATAAATACAAATTTTAGTTTAATAACTCTTGAGTTGTTGACGCTTATTTTGATGTTTGTTTGTATTGTATCGATGTTGCTATGATAACACTTTTACCTCCGCCGGCGGAAAAGTGAAAAGTAAAGCTCCGGCGGGGGAAAAACGAAACTTCACTGCCGCCTACACAGTCGAGTAATGACGGATTTACTGACGTTTGAAGAAAAAAGGTATTTTTTAGCATCTACATAACCATACCTTAAATTTTTTTGGGACACTTTAAAAAAAAGTTAAAGGGGGGCGACATTATAGGGGATCACCCTGTACACTCACGCACACAACACAAACACAATAAAAAATCAAAAAATCCAAAAATAATATCAATATCATTCTTATCTTCAAAATTTAAAAATTTTCAAAATTTTTTCAACATTTCTCAAAAAGGTTCGTTCCTTTTCATAAATTCAAATTAACAAATTTTCCAAAAAATTTTCAAAACTAAAACTCAAAATTTTTATAAAAAATGTTTTCAAAATTTTACAAGCATTTTAAATCTCAAATTCAATAACAATTACAAGAATGATCTCAATAACAGCTGGGGACGAGAGCATCGCTGATGCCCTAGGCCGGGTTCCCGCCTAAAAACGGGGGTGTACAGGCATTAAGGAACTGCACGGGGTAGCTCGCCGTATGGGCTCCATGCGTAGAAGTAGGGTCAGGGGGTAACACCCCGCGTATCATGTGCAGTTCTTTCCTGGGGTGGCCGATATGGACTTGCAAAGTATTCTGCAAAATCCAAATCGATCAGCCTCGCCTAGGTGACTACAGCAATTCTCTTGTCTGCTCAAACCGCAAAAACAAAACACTCGTTTCTTCACTAACGGCTCCAAGGCGTTCAAAGTGTTCCTTCTTCACTACGTTCCTTCGAATCCCAGAACACATACTTCAAGATCACCACAACAAAATTCCACTAACCACAAATCAGCAAGTTCCACAACAGTGCAAGAGTGCAGGAGCACTAGCACAATGCGAAAAAACCATAACATCGTCGGAAGCGCGGCTCAGGCGCGTCTCGCGCTCGGCTCGCCATATTTATGCGTACCCTTAACCAACCATCTAACCACTAGACCACCAGGCACTGCAGGCAATTGACCAAAAATTAGAAGCCTTGCGTGCCAAAAGGTTATGTTTATTCCTTTTTTTTTAATTTGAGTTAATTTGGGTTAGTTCTGTTTGATTGTAATAATGTGGAACACTGTTTCATGCGTGAAGTGAAATTATAGTTAACGTTTCATATGAATCATATTATATAAATGAGTGAAGTGCCGGAATATCGCAACATGTCAATGAAGAAGGTGAAATCCATTCCGGTGCACCCAGACGCTTATGTTTCTATAGCGTCATAAACATTCTTATTTTATCAATAACGTCAAGCTGACAGTTTATTATTAAAAATTGTGAAAAATTGAAATTATTGATTTGTATAATAGCCAAATGGATATAGAAGAATCAGCAAATATCGCTTGTATGTCGCTGTTGCCAGGAAAATCGAGGAAGAGGTATGAAGCAACGTATCAATACTTCAAGAAATAGTGCCAAACAAAGACTGCTACTGTAGTTTCAGAAACCGTACTTTTGGCGTATTTCACGAAAAATCTGCTGTATTAAAGTCTCCATCAAGCTTATGGTGTGAATATTCCATGTTGAAGTCCAAACTTTTCATAGAGGAAAACATAGATATTTCCAAGTATCCTAAACTTCGAACATTTTTAAAAAGAAGAAATGACGGGTATAAACCTAAAAAATCCAATGTGTTTGACAGAGAAAATGTGAATAAGTTCCTGTTTGAAGCCCCCGATGATATTTAGATAATTGTTTAGTATAGGTCCTTCACATAAAATGACTATTTTGTTATTATAGAAGGTTAGAGTTGATCTTAAAAAGTCATTTCATACAAATACTTCCTGGCAGAAATGATAATTTATGCAAATTCTGGGTCAATTTCGATTAGTTTGGGTTGTATCCGGTTAGTTTGAATTAGCAGAAAAAATAACAGCGCGATAGTGCATTCGCTTCAACTTATTGAGCATCAACAACGCGAACATTTTTTTAGTTTTTTTTTGTAAATCTTTGGTTTAGTTTTGGTTAGTTTGAGTTAGTTTGGGCTAGGTTGGCTTAGTTTGGGTTGGTTTAACTAACCTAAACTAAGCCGAACTAACCCAAACTAATTTATTTATTCTTATTTTACGAGATAAACTAACGAAACTAACCCAAAGAAACACACAATGAATATAAAAGCGGATTTTTGTAGAATTATCCATATGGTCAAATATTTCCTTAAATTATAATTTCTGCCACAAAATGTTTGTATAAAATTACTTTTTAAGATGAACTCTAACCTTTTGTAATAACAAAATATTCATTTTATGTGAAGGGCATATACTAAACAATTACTCCCCCCGTAAATGTTTAGTATATGTCCTTCAGTTTTAAGGTAAGAAATGTTTAATATTTCCATAAATTATCATTTCCGCCGGAAAATTTTTGTATAAAATTACTCTTTAAGATGAACTCTAACCTTCTATAATAACAAGACAGTCATTTTATGTGAAGGACCTATACTAAACAATAAATATCTATTTATTTAATGATGAAGGTTGTAATGATAATGGGAATTGCTAGAGCGTGCCGTTCTAATGTTAGAAGTTATAATTTTTATTATTCCTGATTCCAAAAATGGAATGGCACGTAAATTTACAGCGACTAAAAGTGACGATGAGAAGGTTTGTTATGTCACAATAGTTCAAAATTACATTGATTGATATAAGATCTCACATGACGAATTTTAATCCTTCTTCATGCGATATCCAAATGGAAAGTGCTTAAATCAACCTGTCGGGAAAAACACGATTTCTTCAATTCCAAGTAAAATTGCTAAATTTCTGAACTTTGAGAGTTTTAAGCAGTATACTGGACACTCCCTTAGACGAACGTCGGCCACTTTATTAGCAAATACTGGAGTTGATGTCTTAGCTCTCAAGCGACATGGAGGATGGAAATCTGCATCTATTGCAGAAAATTATGTAGCCGAGAGCAGCAACAATAAAAAGGAAGTTGCAAATAAAATTTTGTACAATATAACGAAGCCAGAAGTCTCATGCAGTACTTTAAGAGTAACAGGAGTCAGAACATTCCATACAAATTGAGAAAAAACGAGAAAACATTTATCCAAATTTTGATAATAATGTTCATAATTGTAATAATAATTATTGTACTATTAATGTTCATTTCACTTAATGTTACTCCATTTTTATAAATCATTGTTAGTTTGACGTGGTTGATGAAATAAAAAATTAAAGGTATTCTCTATGTTTGTAGTTTAAACTTAATGAATACAGGGTGGCATAAATTATTACCACTCAAGGGTGGTAAGTTGACTTACAACCCGTCGTCAAGGTCAATCGATACCTTTTTGGTAATTCTCACTTACGTCCTTCAAAACAGTGTCAAAATGGGTTGTTTACAATACAGGTAGGGGAAAAATTATTTAAAGACGACCATAGGGGACGAAAAACTTGACCAGCTCTTAAAACGTAAAGCTGAAAAAGAAATTTTAGATAACATGGTACTAGACCCTATTATTGTCACCAAATGAGCACAACTTAAAAATAGAAGAATAAAGTGGAGTTAAAATTTGCTTTCGTTCCTAGCTAGTGTTTAGTTTGCGTAGCTACTTTTTTTAATAATTATTGTGTCTGTTTGTCATTTTTCATAAGATTAAATTAAAATGACTGCTTAAAGTATACTACATGTGTTTTTCTTAACTGCTGTGTTCTAAAACCACTTAACAGCAAAAGTAGAAAATACTTTTCACAAATCGATTTTTAGGTTGGGAAATTCAGGTTTTAAAGTTGGGAAACTTTTGCTAAAGCAAAAAATTCATGGTGCTCAAAAATGGTTTCAAGGACTTAAAAAATGTCTTACACAGAATGTGGGAATTTTAAATTATTTTAATGACTTTGAATTTGCACTTTAGCGATGTTTGTCTTTCACTGTTTGATGTGTTACCTGTATAATAATTATTGTATCTCTCAAATAAAAATTACGCAACGAAATGACGAATCATTTAAACAGAAATACGCCAATTCCAACTGAACAACGAGATGGACGGGCAAGATCCACATTAGCTCTGGATCAAGTTTTTTGAAAAATATGAAGTTTTATATTACGAAGTTCTAGACAGTATCTCATTACAAATTACCACTCGTTTTCAAGATTTAGAAAATAATTAAGTTTATCACTTTAAGGGACACTTAAAAATTTAAATCCTACTCCAAAAACTTTCCTACTGATGCATTAACTAACTTAAAAGACTGCTACCCTAATATATTTGCCGATTCTCAAAAACTGTATTCTGAGCTACAATAATTTATTTTGGCTAATGAAGAATTTAAAGACCTTGAACCCAAGCTTGAACCACAAGCATTAATTAAAATATCACTGAAAATAATAATGCCAATTATTCCATCTACTAGTGTTTCGGTGGAACGAAGTTTTTCTTGCCTAAAAAGGGTTAAAACCTATTTACGTACCGAAAACAGACTTACCAATTTATCAAAGACTTCGATTGGAAATGAACTCCTTAATGAACTAATGAACACGCAACCGTTTTACGAAAATATAATTTTCAAATTTGCAAGCCTGAAGAATCAATCTTGTATATGAAAAACTATAGACTTAACCCAACCTTAGCCTTTCTGAACGGTTAAGAAGACCAAAATTTAGTATGATTTGGTAAGTAATATGTGTGATATGTTTCCAAAATAAGGACTTCCGTTTAGCTAAAATCAAAGCAATAAATAAGCCAAGAGACCAACTGTAGAATTATATTATTAAAAAATACTAGCTAATGAAAATCTGTTTCATATCCACTCAATATCATTTAATGACAAAATAACTAACTGTAAAAAATGCCGATTGGTGCAAAAGGTCGAAGGTTCTCCAGCCTAAGACAGTCGAAGCCTGTTATAACAGTTATCCTTACAGATAAATTTATACTAAATTTTAGAAATTTTCTATAATTTTAGAACCTGTATTTGCTTGTAGAATGAAGGCTTATTTTTAGATCATTAAATATCAAAACGCATGGAAAAGTATTATTATTATAGACTTCAAAATATTATTTTAAATCCCTTATTTGTTCAATCATATAAACTAGTCAAAACGAATTAAGGACCACTTTTAAAAATGCCGATACAATTATTAACCATTTTTTTTTAATCTTGCAGAAATCGCTTGCTTTTTGGAATTAAAAAAAAAGAGATGTAATTAACAAACTTAATAATGTGTGTGAGAGTTTACAAGTGTTTCAATAATTTCCCTGGAAATGTTGTTCTATTCCTGCTGGAGCGTTTCTGGCAGATCATCTAAATTTTCAGCGGCCTGACAATCTTTTACCTTTCTCTGAAGAAAATTTCAAAGACGTTCTATGGGGTTTAGATCTGGGGAATTGGCTAGCTGCTCTTCTAAAAACCTCGCTATTGTGTTCCTAAAGTATTACCAGTCGGGCGGTGTGGGGTCTCGCATCATCGTGTTGAAAGACAAAGTTTAGACCTTCCTGTGCACCAATTGGAATGTCTTCTAAGAATCTGCGAGCATTCACAATTCCATTACGAAAGACATGCAAATTGGTGCACCTTGCTGAAGAAATGCCTCCCCGGACCATAATAAACCCACTCCGAAATGCACAGTTTCTTTGATATTTGACGGCAGGTATCACTCGCCTCTACGTCTCCATTATCGTACGCGTGCATCGTTGTAGCTAAGTCGATATCTTGAGTCATCTGTAAAAAGAATGTGTCCCATTGTTTCATGTCCCAATCCATATGGTTTCTGGCAAAATTTAACGGCGCTCACCTATGCTCACGGCTTAACTTGGGCCTCACGGCTCTAACTTTGGATCGCAAATTGACTTCGTGAAGTCTATTTCTTACAGTCTGGGTGGATATTCGCCTTCCCGTAGCGCCTAAATGACTATCAGCAATGTTTCCTGCTGTTCGTGCTGAATTTTGGAATCCTGACATTCTCAAATTGCAGTCTTCGTGAAGTGCTGTTCTTCTTTCTCCGACAGGATAAGGTCTTCTTGTAAACGTACCGAATTCACTATGCCAGTTAAAAAGCCGACAAATTACGGAATGGCTTCTTCGAAATCTTCGGCCTGTGCTCGAAACAGAGTAAAGTTCTTGAAACAAAGTAACTGCTATCACCACTTCATCTCGATTTATTTATGTATTTGGACAATACCCCTTTCTAAAGCATCAAAAATTATTGATCGTATTTTGTGAAATCAAGCACTAAATGGACAGTGCAAAACCGGATACTAAATATCATCTTAAATATTTCTTAAAATAGCATGCCTTTGGAATATTTATAAAAACTTATGAGTCAAATCTTTTTTTTGCATTTCTTAACTGCCTTATTGGTAAAGTATAAATAATTAAAATTATAGGAGAGCTGCTCAAAAATTTGAACAGATGCAAGCAAGTATGTTAAGAAATGATTATAAACTCGTTTTGACTAGTTTATCTGCTAGGCAGAGCAATTAATGGAAAGTTAACTTTACATTTAAGCAATATTTATAATCCTGTCATTCCTTTACTCAATATTTAATTACGAAATATATTTGCAAACTTAACAAACCATATACCTACCTAGATCATGCTGATCGTGTTATGAAACTAGATTCGCTTTTTAGTATTCTTTTACTTTTTTATTTTTAGAGGCTTCAATTCAATTTATTTTCATAGTGAAAACGAAATGCAACAGGAAAAAGGTGAAACACAGCTTTTAAAATTACAGTTTATTTTTGCATCAGCTGATCTTACTCGTCGTTATGGTTATGTGCTTGACGACATACAATATTGCGTAAATGTAAAAATAGCTTGAAAATAAAACATGTACATTAACCAAAAAATTTGCCCATAAGTACGATGTATGGACGGTTCGTTTATGAACTGTCTCAAGTCGTTGCACATACCTATTAGGTACTCATAATAGTTGACTACGGAGAAATAAAATAAATTAACTAAAAAATATCCACTTAAATTCTTACTTTTGGAGCTATCTGGGCGGCAGCTTCAGCAACTTGTTGTTTTTCAACTTGTTCTCTAGTCTGTGCCATTTCCGCCTGTTCGCGGAAAAGCGAACCAAATTTTTCAAAGAATCCATTGTCGACTTGCTGAATTCTGAAATGCATTATTAATATAAGATTTATGACTTATTAATAGTAACGCTCGAATTATAAATAGGTAACTGTTGAAATGATTCGTCTCGCTTTTTTTCGACAAAATGTATTTAAATTCTAATTAGTTGTATTATTAGAAAGGTTAAGAGTAATAAACGTCATTCCAAGAAATGTACACTTAACTACATTAAAGGCCCCTTTACACGGTCAATATTATTGCATCAATATATAGATCGTCTTAGTGGAATATTGAAACAATAATACTGATGGAAAAAGTATTGACGACAATTAAAACGGTTTAATTTTTATTGAAGGCCCGTCAATATATTGAGGCCGCGTCAATAAGTATTTTCATGTGCGAGGGGTTTTTTAATTAATGGCAAAACCAATGCAACCAGCTGCTGAAACAGTTGTTCATCCATTCGTAAAAAAATGCGGTAGTCGTCAGGCTCAGTAGTCAGTCGTCGGAGTAGTTCCCCATATCCATGACTCGGCCGTTTCTCTAAACAGCATTTGATCCACACTTTTCTTTGTCTCATTTTTTTCTTCTAATTAAATGCCACATAGCGCAATTATCGTTATTTCATCCCTCTTTGTTGAAAGCACGATCGTAACTAACATTATTGATCAATGTTATTGTGCCATGTGAGGGGTACTCAATTTTACCACATTTTGCGTCAATAATATTGCTTCAATAATATTGACCGTGTAAGGCGGGCCTAACAGATTTTATTTGATTCATATCTACCTGTATGTTTCAAGATACATTATTTGGCTATTCCGAAAAATAAGTTTTATCTTAAGATATATAATAATAAAGACGTAATATTTTCGGATGCACAAGTATTAGTAAGCTCTTCCTTACGAATTGTTGATAATAAATCACCGCTCAGATAGAAGGAAGACAAATACACAGATAGAAAGAACGCATTTTTTAAATATAATTGTAGCTATATTTTATTTTGGAAATTACTGGAACTCAAATATAAGTAATGACGAGATACTGAGAATCAAATAATATTTATATATCAACAGCAACCGCTTTATGTTATATAATTTGGGAATATAATGTAAGTTACCGATGATCTATGTATTACCTATGCACAGTTGACTAATATGTTTCTCAGTATGTTTTAGAATTAGATGCAATATCTCAACTGCAAAGTGGTTTCAACAGATATTCAAAAACTGCGTTCCCTCCCTTAAACATTCTGAAAGTAGTAGGCATTAAAAGAAACTTTTGTTTCGCCAATATGGGAAAACTTCAGATAGAACTATCTGAACATTAATGTGATTTAGATCTAAAAATGCATTTTTTCAGTCGATTTTAAAATGTTGTTAAAAGAGTGTTAAGAAGACAAATAGTGTGAATTTAAGGATATATAAATAAGTATTGAGAATGTTTTCTCTTCGGTTCTCGTTATTTGGAATGAAGTCCATAAAATAACAAACATGATCAAATTGAGTGTTTATCACTTGGAGATTAGTGACCAAAACTGAGATAGGTACCTACGTCTATATGATCGCATGGAAATGATAATTTAGTTCTATTTTTTAAACTTTCAGCTAAATATTAGTTACAAAAACCGAAGATATTTTTTCACAGATTTTAGTTTAACAAATTGAAACACCAAACCATGAATTTTAAATATTTTACTAAATTTGTAACTTAATATATCTTCCGCGAACCGAGGTGTCGAAGAGGTTGAGAGACTCTAGTTTAATAAGTATATAAATGCAAATAGTAAATACATTCTCCATTATTAACAAGTATTGATTTATTGATGATACAATAAAATAAATATTCCAGATATAATTGAAGCAATGATATAAAGGGCGTTACTGGGGCAAGGTAAGTGTCTATTTATAAAAAATAAAACTTTTTAGCAAGACCGCGAGTTTCATATTTCACCTTAATTTGGATTGAAATTATTGTTTATTAAAAATTATGATCCACACTGTGAATCCCTTGAAAAGCCCACAGTTTCGTCGGATGTATCTTCCTTATGTACAGGGTTATTCATTATATTTTGACACCCACCTGCAGCCGTAATTACAGGTAATAAAAAAAATTAAATTCAAAAGTTATATGATTTTTAATATATTATCTTTTAGAAATGTCAAAAGAAAAAAATTGCCTGTCAAATGTCAAAAAACTGCATACCCTTATTTTTTTTTAAATAGAACACTCTATATATTACTGCATATTTGGATTGTGCGAAAATTTCATGAGTAATGTCTTATATCTATCTCTAACGGTTTTTGAAATATTGACAGTTGAAAATCGACTATTTACTAAGTTTGACAGCTTTTAAAATATAATATTAGAATAATTAGAATTAATTAATAGAACAAAACAGTTTGCACTTTCCTGTATTGGTTTTTCATAAGCTATCGTATGACATTAACTTTTTATTTAACCACAGGTTAAATTTATCCGGGATTTTTTAACCTCTGGTTAAATCTAAAGTTAGTGTCATACGATAGCTTATGAAAAACCAATATAGGAAAGTGCAACCGTTTTGTTCTATCTTTAGCCGTTTAGATTCTACAAGCTGTCAAACTTGGTAAATGGTCGATTTTCAACTGTCAATATTTCAAAAACCGTTGAGATAGGTATAAGACATTATTCATGAAATATGTCTGGACCTCGGTCTGGACTTTTTTGCACAATCCAAATATGCAATAATTTACAGGGTGTTCTATTTAAAAAAATTAAGGTTATGAGGTTTTTTGACATTTGACAGGCAATTTTTTTCATTTGGCATTTCTAAATGTAAAAAATACACAACTTTTGAATTTAAGTTTTTAATTAATTAAGTAATTACGGCTGCAGGTGGGTGTCAAAATATAATGAATAACCCTGTACTCGAGATTCAGTTCAGAGCTCCCAAAACACACTAAGAACATAAGCGGATTCTTCACCATCCATGAACTCTATATCCTCTATGATCATCAGCAGGTATATATTAGCGTTCAGATGCCCTAGTAAAGGGTCAGTTTTGCAGCTGGCTGGGTATTCGGCGATCCATTAAAATAAGGAATTGATTTTCATAAGTCACTTTATAAAAACATATCATCTTTCAAGCTTGCTTGTACATTTACCTTAATGTATTAAAGAGCATCAAAGCGATACATCACGAAAAACTATCTCACTATATGAAACCGAGATTAATCATAGTAGTAGCACAGCTTATACAAGGCTGTGGTAATAGAAACAATATACATTACACAGGTCTATTGTTATATTGCTTTGATTATAAAGTTCCTGTTTGAGCAGTTAATAGGTACTAAAATTATACAATCTTGGAACGAACGACCTCCATATTATAATGTGCTCTCATTGGATATTGTTATCTTTTTGATAACCATGCCACTTTAGTCCGAATTCAATCCTCTATAACCTTGTTCTATGATCCTCTACTCCTCGTGTTATACGACACAGGAGTCAATTTCTCTGTAACTTCAGTGAGTGTCGTCGTCATAGCACCGGCAATTGCCACTTAGTCTTTGAACTCTTGTCAAACTGAGACCAAGAGCCCACCAGCCATACGGTAGACACATAAATAGTTTACTCCTTTTCATTTTTATCCGTAACGCAAATGTGGAGAATTTTAATTTTGGATAGTTGAAAAAATAAGGAATCATTTGAAGCATAACAAAGTATGTGAAAACTTCACTTTATGTGTTCTACTATATGAGAATAATACAAGTTTCTGTGAATATATTTTCTCGCCTAATTTTGTACTTCTTTTTACCGAATGTGGACAAAAATAACATAAACACGCTTAAAATCATTTATTAGCTCATTTTGGTCAATCTTTTCATTATTATTCAATAAAGTTATTATTTTAGTTTCGTGTATATAATTACATCCACGAATACTCCTTTCCATTTTTATCAGTAACGCAAATGTGGAGAATCTTAATTTTTTATAGTTGAATAAAATAAGGAATCATTTGAAGCATAACGAAGTATGTGAAAACTTCACTTTAGGTGTTCTTATAGTCTATATGAGAATAATAAAAGTTTCTGTAAATATATTTTCTCTCCTAATTTTTTACTTCTTTTTACCGAATTTGAACAAAAACAACATAAACACGCTTATAGTATATTATGACATAAGTGTATAATAGGGCCTTTAGAGCACGCGCGACATACTTCAAAAGACGACGCGCAGCGGAGTGTTTTGTAAGTCGCAAGGGCTTTAAAGGCCTCTTATACACGTATATCATACGCTATTTTTTATTACGAATGCATCATAATCTCAAAAATGTTTTAAATATTAAACTTAAGGGATATATTGACGAACATATTAATCTGTCACATTTGACATGATCAAATATTTCTATAACAACCTTTAAAAAAGTAGGTGCATCATAATAGTATATTATTTTATATGGAGGAAAAGTAATACTTTTCATGGCGCGCTCGTGTTTAACAGCCGAACGGAGTGAGGCTGGTAATAGAGAGCACGCCATGAAAAGTAACTTTTCCTCCAAATAAAATATGCTGTTTTTTCTTCAAATGTCGACAAATTAATGCAAAAAGTCTCTTTTTAATAGTAATAATAATTATTATTAAAGATAAGTGAGTTCGCAAGGCGGCTTAGACCGGTGCGGTGTCGGCGAATAGGCTCAGGTTGTTGCTATAGTAATGTAACATAAAGCTGTCAGTGGACACTGTCAACAATAATTATATTTTTAAAATTGCGTCTTCGATTGCGTTTTAATTCCGTATTGATAAGCCGTTATTGAGTAAGTTCGATTAAATAATAACCAATTTGTTCCTAAATTAGTGATTTTTAGAAATGCAGTCACACATTGAGTGATAAATACAAATTTAATATATGCCCTCTGGAATGTTCGAATTTTTTTTTCAAGACCGCAAACAAAAACGTCATAAACACTTTAACAATTTATTGGCTTAAACTGGTACATGTTTCCTTTGTTTTTCAATAATAGCTGCGTATATACTTAGAATCTATATAAATTTTAATTTAAATCTATAAAGGTACATATACGAATAAAGTGATATTGTCCTTTCACTAAATATTTAGGAATTATTGTGCTACAAATCTTGGAAGACGTTTTGGAAGACATTATAATTTGCACTAAGTTGATAAACATATTGCATAATTTATTCATATTTTCATATTCCTAGTCCTAGATAATTATTTCAAATTTAATAAGGAACAATATCAATAAAAAATATACATATGTAACTACGTATATTTTCATGAAACATGAAACCAAACCTACTTAATAATTAACAATTATTAAACAATTTCTGGCTCAAATTTGTTAAAACACAAAAATATTAAAGTATTTTTAAATGAAGGGGGGGGGTCTCCACAAGAAATGTATCCATTAATAAAAATACAATATGTAGTCTTAGTGACATTTTACACTTGCTAAGTTAGATTATCGTCTTTGAAAAATATTTCAAATGCAGCTCTTGCTTTCTAATTGTTGATTAAGGGGATGGCCCTCCCCCCACTCCCTAAATTTTTGTGGAATAGAATTCTTAATATAGGATTCCTGAAATAGTCATGAAGATAAATAAATAACGTCGAGGCTAAGGTGAAATTCTTATTCTCTATAATGTTAGATATAATAGGTTATGTGTATTTTCCTTCAAATTCTACAAATTCGACTCTATGTATGGGATCCCGATAACCGTAAAAGAAGGCGATTGAAGTTCCGCAAATTAATGCTGAACTGTAAACTCTTCAGGCATTTAGAAAATTCTGATTACTTCCGAAGATATAACGCAAAAACCTTAATATTGCAAAATCATTTTTATTATTTCCTTTAAAATAGAGGCCACTTTGTCTCCTCTACATGTTGGTGTTATCAGTTCAGAACCCGAGGTTTTGTCTTCAAGCTCCCATCATGGCCATCAACATAATTTTTTAAATACGGACCTGACGTTTTTATTGGGTTTTTAGAACGATTTGGTCTTCCAAATTCAGTGATATAGGTACTGACTACAATTATTTTTAAAAATAATTAAATGGGGCACTTCTGGTATGAGTCCTATGCATTGGAGGGAGAAAGAAGATCGATTTCTATTAAATACGCTTTTTTCAATGAATTGAGACTAAATTGTAAAACACAATTGTTTTAAAAATTAAATGTTTTTGATTTGATGTGTATGTATTCATTATACACTCATGATTTGAGGATTCATGAAATACTAGGTACTTATTACAGTTATTTAATTTATGAAGTGAAATCATTATTAGTAGCATAATTAGATAAAATAAAATTAAAATAATTCTCATACCAACTACAAAATAACAAGTATTTTCTTATAAGATAAAATACCTGCATTTCATTTCTATTTAAATAAATTAGGTTATGACTTTTTAAGCTTGTCAGACGTTTCTGGAGATATAAAAAGATACTACTTTCAATGTAGGAAACTGTGTCCTAACGTTTAAAATTATTTTTACGATCGCAGTGTTGTCAGATCTACCCATACCCGATATCCACTTTATTATTCTAAATGGAAGATTGTACATTTTTGCATTTGTTGATTCTACATAACGATTTTGGTTTTTGGTACTACCCTTGGTACCTCCTAAAATGGTATCATGTGAGAGCTATTTAAAAGTTATGACAGGTAAATATTTAGATACATAGAGCAGAAAGAGTAGAAGTATGTAAGGTCTTATACTTAAGACCTTCTTTTTATGTTTTTGTGTGTATATACATTAATGTAATTTAAAGTAAAGTAATAAATCAAATCAAATCAAATCAAATCAAGTGCAAATCGTTTTCTTCCATCTCCTTCAGTTTCTCTCTGTACCTATCCAAAATGTACAAAAGCTTGATTTTTATTTTACGTGGAATCCAAAAATGTACAAATTTACACTGTATTCCATTTAAAACAAGAAAGTTGATATCAGGTACATGTTTATGCCATTGTGATTGTATGTATTATTATAATAGGATCGTACTTGATAACATTTATTTTAAACTGTTTTTTTTTTAACAATATCAAAAGGTCTATATATGACTATATGGAAATAAATTACCAAAATAAATTAAATGGTACAGCACAGTCTACTACCACCATAACTAAAATTTCAGTCTGATAAGCCATCGAGTTTGAAATTTATCCACAGCTTTCTACATGAGAAGCTAGTTCTTTTTATTATAAAGCATTTATTGAATTTGTCTCAAAAGCATACAGTTTACTATCAAATTGGACATTTTTTCCCTAGTTTAAATAACTTCATATCCATTACGGTTACCAAGATCCCCATACATACACTCAAATTTGTAGCACCCTGCATCCTCACAAAACTGATGTATTTTTCCTTATGTGAATTAATCAACATTTAATCTATAAATATTTCACACAATTTTTCTACCCTCTAAGACAACAGATAATGGCATATGGCACATGAACTGTATTGATATAAGCAGAAATAAATTGATGCTATCAAATTGAAGTACAAATTGTTACAACTGCATAACCAAAGTATTATTACTTTGAGACAATTTCAAGAAAGAATTAAAAAAGAAATATAAGAAAAAAACTGGAACATAGATATTCCCAAAAATAGGAATCAAGGTTTGTATGAAATCGACACCTTTAAATTATCAATTGCTTAAAAACATCTTATTCTTGAAAAGTGCTTTTGGCAATGCCTGTAAGCTTTGATTATATGAACTATTTAAAATTTCGAATGGGACATAATGCAATAATCATGATCCAGATTAATTTATAGATATAAGCTTATGAAAGGTTCCCAATGCATGTATACTTGATATATGTATAATCCTCTATACCCAGATGAGATCCTTCCCTCCCCAATCCTGATTGCTTGATACCACCAAAAGGTGCCTCAGCACAGGATATTAAACCCTCATTCACTCCTACCATTCCCACTTCCATATTTTTACTAACTCGAAAGATCTGAGAAATATCTTCCGAATAGAAATATCCAGCTAGGCCAACATCACAGCCATTTGCCACATCTAAAGCTTCCTGTTCTGTCCTAAACCTGATCAAGCTGATTACAGGCCCAAATATTTCTTCACGATATACTAACATGTTGTCCTTAATATCCATCAAGATTGTTGGTTCATAAAAAAGGTTTCCTAGATGTTCTGCAGGCTTTCCTCCTAGAAATATATAAACAGGTCAAAATGGATCTACAAGCTGCATAACTACATACCTATCTCCTACTGAGATTTTGAAATACAGATTTTTTATAGAAATAAAGGAATGCCCACCTGTAATAATTTTAGCTCCCTTGGAAACGGCATCATTTACAAACTCAGAAACTTTGTGAAGTTGCGCTTCATTTATAAGAGGCCCCAACTGAACTCCATCTTGGATACCATCACCCATTTTTAGCCCTTTTACTTTACTGACTAATTTTTCCAAAAATGTATTAAAAACATCTTCTTGAATGAAAAAGCGATTAGCTGCAACACAAGTTTGTCCACAGTTACGGAACTTAGATGTCAGTGCCCCTTCAACAGCTTTATCTAAATTAGCAGAGCTGAAAACTATGAATGGGGCATTTCCACCAAGCTCGAGACCCAGTCGTTTTATTCCTTGAGAACATTGATTATAAAGAATTTTGCCAACTGCAGTAGATCCTGTAAATGATATTCCTGCAACTAAATGATTTTCACATAATAATTTGCCGATTGCTGGTGTGTTTTCTCTGCTGCTAGTTATTATATTGATAACGCCTGGTGGAAATCCTGCAGCATGGGCATATTTAACAATTTCAATAGCAGTGAGAGGAGTATCTTCGGCAGGTTTAATGACAACAGTACAGCCAGAAGACAAAGCTGCAGATGCTTTACGAGCAATCATTGCATGGGGAAAATTCCACGGTGTAATAAGCCCAGCCACACCAATAGGTTGATGTTGAACCAAAATTTTCTTTGATGGTACTGAACTTGGTATTATATCACCTCTGATTTGACGAGCTAATTCTGAAAACCATTCTACAAATGAGTTGCCATAAACTACTTCGCCTTGCGCTTCAGATAGGGGTTTCCCTGATTCGATTGTCATAATTTCAGCAATTTCTTTCTGATGTTCAACCATTAAGTTGTACCATTGTCTTAAGATCTGTGACCTTTCTTTCGCTGTTGTATCCTTCCATGTTTGAAAAGCTGAAAATGCTGCTTTAATCGCAGATTGTGTGTCTTCGACATCCATGTCGGGCACTATTCCAATAACATTTCCATTTGCAGGATTATATACTTCTAAAGTTTTCCCAGTCTTTGCATTTACCCACTGCCCATTTATAAAGGCTTTCTGATTCAAGACATCTGTGATGTAAGCTCTTTCACTTTTTTTATGCATCTTTCTCACACTTAATTTAGCTAACCACAAAGTTGACTGACATTTACTAAGCAATTTAGTAGTCATTTTATATCGTATTGTACATTAATCAAATTTTCAGTATCACAGATATTAAAGAAACAAGCAATAATAAATAGTACGTTGCAAAACACAAAATAATCAGGGCTGTTTACTTCCCTATTCCCTAATCTAATATACTAACGCGATTCTGCGCGCATAAACCAAACCTAAAAAACAAATTGGTATGTCGCTAAAGATTATTACCTTGAACAAACTGAAGTTGATTCATTATGCAATTGACTCTTTATTTATTTAAACAAATTAATAATTAATTCCAGATTCCCTTTGCACATTCCAGACACTTTAGACTTTAACCTCAATCCTCAATCATCACATCCAGTGTTGCCACAAGCACTTTTTTTTTCGAGGTAGATTAACGTAAACGAGCGGGGTGGAATTGGGTCGGTGAGGGGTAGATTAAATAAAAGCTAATATATTCACTATTTTTCATTTAGGAGTCGCAAATTTTACTAGCGTCTAGCCGCTGACGGTAACTGACTATCCATATGGTATTATTATGGCTTTGCATGGCCCTCCGCTCGCTTCGGTCGCTACAGGGACTCAATCAATAAGTGCTAACCAAAACTAACCCAAAATTAAGAATTGTTTTTTTTTATTAATTTAGCTTTTTTTCTTAATTTTGGGTTAGCCTTGGGTTAGGTTTGGTTAGCACTTCGTTAGTTCTTGTTGATTGAGCCCTCGTAGCGAGCGAAGCGAACGGAGGGCCATGCCAAAAAGCCATAATAATACAATATGGATAGTCAGTTACCGTCAGCGGCTAGACGTTAGTTCAAATTTTGTGTTAGCCTAAGCATAAATCTAAACATTCCCAAGGAACTCACTAATCAGTAATCACTAAACAGTTTGACTCTGGACAGATTATATTCACAGTTTTAGCACACTACAACAATTAACAAAAAAAGCGGTTACTTTTTACTTGGTGTCAGACCGATTTTGTCGTTTTACAGTTTTTTCCTCAGAAACACACGTGGAAACACATAAATTGAGTGTTTTTACGTCATTTTTAGTAATTATTTTATAGGCGGAAACCTAATAGTAATCAACTGTCTCGCGGGACAGTGGAGTGAATAGGGGTGCTGGGTGGGGTAAAAAAAAGTGTACAAAAATGGAAAATATTCGATTTGCAAAGGCAAATTTTGTTTAAAATATGTGCTATTTTCATAAATATTCCAGTGGCGTAACAAGGATAGGGAAAAAGAGCTCCACTTTCCCGTTGCAGTTGACTATTTTTTTTATGGTTCTACTAATATTTCAATTCGCGCATGGCCCTACGCTCGCTCCGGGGGCGCAACCAAACAAAACTCACCCACACTAACTCAAGGCATGTCCAAAATGAGAAAAAAAACATTTTCGGCTGTGTATTGCCTATATTTCCAGTGTTTTTGTGAAGTGGTGCTGAAAATTTGTGTGAAAACTCAATCTTTGGGGGCTCTTTTTCGGCTCAAATGGATCCTCCGATTTCAATGAGCATGCTTTCGGTTAGTGTTGTTTCGTTGCAATTGCAACGGGACAGTGGAGTCCTTTTTCCCTAACCTTGTTATGCCACTGGATTATGTATTAAAATAACAAATTTTTAACAAAATTCGTCTTTGCAAACCGAATATTTTCTTTTTTTTTCCCTACAACTTTTTACCCCACCCAGCACCTCAATTCGCTCCACTGTCCTGCAAAACATTTGATTACTATTAAGTTTCCACAAAAATAAAAGACGCCAAAAAATTACGTAAAATACTCAATTTGTGTGTTTCTGAGGAAAAAACGACAAAACCGGCCTGGCACGTCAACTAAAAAATTACCAAAAAAGCAGAAAAAGTTCAGTACATTAACGATTTACGCTATTCCCAGGGGAATCACGAGGATCACGATCACGATAATCAAGAATCCTTGCGTGACCATTCAATGTTACCATTGTTTATACAGGAAAGACAATGGTGTTACCAAGTCAATATCGATCGATAATATCGTTAAATTAACCTACACGCGTTTTCTAGCGACATCTATTAGTAGAATGCCTTATTAGCTTATTATGACAGCTAAAAAATGCCGAAAACTATTATAAAGCTTCGTCTGGACTTCTTTAAAGACAATGTCTAGATTCTTGATTATTTCACTTTTTTAAAACTATTGAATAACATTTTTTTTGTATAAATAACTTTTTATAACTGATATTTTGGGAGCGGGGTAAATATGTTCGAGGGGAGCGAGAGAGCGAAATTGTATTAAAAAGGGGTAGATCTGCCCCGAACGGGGTAGCAGTGGTAACACTGATCACATCCCATCACTCATCACTTAACTTAATGCAACAAGAGTCTAGCGACCCGACCAAATTTTCGATACCAAAGGCCACCTATACTACATAGGTGGCCTTGCATGGAATGTATTCACAAAGAAGGGGGATTCTTTGTGAATGTATTCGCGGAAACGCATGCAAGCTGCTGTATATCCACTATATTACGGCTTTTGTTAAATATATCCTGGTTTTTAGTTAAATAAGGCAAAATATTTCGTAAAAAGTGGACACGTATTACAATAAGTAATATCACTTTTCGCATGGCCCTCCGCTTGCTGCGCTCGCTACGGGGGCTCAAGAAAAGGAAACTAACCAGGTGCTCACCCAAATTAACCCTAGACATACCCAAAATCAATAAAAAAATGTTTAGAAATTTTACCATAAAAAAAAAATTAAAAAAGCGACGGGATTTGAACCCGAGCGGCCGCCGCCGATAGTTGCTGCTGCCGAGTTGAGACCAACCACCATCCAGACCTCTCGGCTCATACTGCCAATCGATTGCATCACGAGCACGAGGACATAGCGCGAATGTAAACGCTCGAATCAACGGCACCTATACTAGATGGCGCTACGGTCGGTATCGAAAATTACATCGGGTCTACAGACGCTTTTCTTAATGCAAAGCATCACATATTTAATACTACTAAATATATGCAAAGCATATATTCTTGAGCCGCCGTAGCGAGCGAAGCGAGCGGAGGGCCATGCAAAAAGTAAGATATACGAAGGAATTATAAAAAACTGAAGGCGTTTGAACTCGGGTCGCCGAAGCGAGGGCCAACGATGCAGACCACTAGACCATGGCACATACAAACGACTGGTTGCATCGCGAAGTACATGAAAACAGTTGACAGCTCAAAGGTATGGGTCAGCCCCTAGACATAAATATATCCTATATCCACCGGCTCTTTTTTATCATTACACTAATATTTCACTTTTCGCATATCTCTTCGCTCGCTTCGCTCGGTACAAACAGGAACTACTAACTAACCAAATCTAACCCAAGGCATGCCCAAAATCAAGAAAAAGAAAATACAAAACTAGTACGACAATCGGATCTTATATATTTCTAACAACGATTCATTTTCTAGCGCCGATTCTCCATTCACAGGTAGTATTTCTACTTAAATACTATCGGCTCTCTGTAGCGGCGAGACGCTAGTGGAATACTGTAAATGTATAATCTCTAGTATAAATAATTTACAGATAGCCGCCGAATGGCAACTAATCACCCTGACCAATAACAATGCCGATGTCTTTACGATGCAATGAACTGCCGTCAAATGATTTGGTGATTTTACTGCTTAGATCACCGACATCGACATCACCGAGCATTAACACTAGACATTAATAGTGCACTAGCGTCTTCAGACAGCGGTCTGTTTTGATCTTTTTTGTAATCTTAGGCGACTGGCCGAATGTCAGCAATAATTAAGTTATTTCGCATGGCCCTCCGCTCGCTGCGCTCGCTACGGAGGCTCATGAACTGGAAACTAACCAAGTGCTAACCAAACCTAACCCAAGGCATACCCAAAATCAAGAAAAAAAACTTTTTACAAACATAACCTAAAAAAGAATTAAAAACATAGCTTGGCACTGACGGGGATCGAACCAGCAACCTTTGCATCACAAACGCACTATCGAACCACTGACCTGTCAGACGGTTACAAGAGCCGCGTTCGTTTTTGTCATCTTTTTCCTCGATTTGCTCCAACATTTTGAGAGGCACGTGACTTGGATTTTCCTTTTAAATACACATAACTCGTGACTGTCAAATTTTCAGAGCAAATCCAGGAAAAAGATGACAAAAACGAACGCGGCTAAGTGATCCAGCGTACCGCAAACACATGGGTAATTCTGCCGATTCAGCCAATGTCGGGTCACGTCGTGGGACCGACAAGAAAAGGTCAAAGCAGATCGCTGTCAGGAGACGCTACTTAATAGTACAGAAATATATACCCTTATCTGTTATTTGACGATGACATGAATGAAATGATACTGTCACAGCATCCGCGAGTGACAAAGATTATATGTTAGATAACATATAGATTGATAAATCGCAAATTGGTTTCCTAGCTAAATCTGGGGGTCAATACAGGATGAAACAAATTCGCTTCTCACTATTGGGATCAATGGGATCTCGTAAACGGTAAAAGATACAGGAAAGTTTAAATTGGGGCAGAGATGCACAATTTAGTGCCCAGTATTTTCACATTTGGAAGTTTGAGATATCTCGGAGATATCCGTGAAAAACCGAAATTTTCGATTTTTGTTATAAATTTTTTCTGGCGTTATTTTTGGAAATATCAAAAAAATATTAACAATTTTTAGAGGCACTATTTAACGGTCTACCCTAATATGTTGTCAGTTTTGTAAATCAACGTTTCGATTTCTCAGAACCATCAACCATCAAGCCATTTTTTTTTAAATACGTACCTGTAGTTTTTATAAATTTTTTTGAATACATAGGGGGTAATTTGGGAAAATACATCACCAGATACTTTTAAATTGTAGGCGTTACTGACAAAATTACCTGAGGTTTTTTTTTTAATTTGAGATATCAACTTAATCTGCGCCTGTTAGTATTGTTAAGTGTCTGAGGTGTCCATTTTGTTAATAATACTTACAAGTTAAAAATATCTGGTGATCGATTTTACGAAATTACCCCCTAAAAATGCAAAAAATTATAAAAATTATAGGTCCGTATTTAAAAAAAATTACCTGATAATGGTTCTGAGAAATCGAAAAGTTGAGTTAGAAAATTGGCAACATCCTAGGATAGATCGTCAAATAGTGCCTCTAGAAAGTGTCATTGTTTTTTTGATATTTCCAAAAATAACGGCACAAAATATTAAAACTCTAATTTGAAATTTTCGGTTTTTCTCGGATATCTCCGGAAGTACTTGAGATATGTCAAAATACTGGGTACTAAATTGCGCAGCTTTGCCCAAATTTTACTGTATCTCTTACCATTTACGAGATCCCAATAGTGAGAAGCGAATTGGTCTCACCCTGTATAACGGCATTAGCCCCAGATTTAGCTAGGCGATTTATCAATCTATATATTATCTAACATATAATCTTTGTCATCGTCAAATAACAGATGAGGGTATATATTTCTAATACCGGATCTTAGACTATAACAATAGACTAGAAGGTTCACTCTAAGCCCCGACCTCAGCATTTCCCTCCTTGCCTGGTGAAATGCTGGTTAACCGCTCAAGCCTCGTGCCACGTTTCACCCCGTCCCATCAAAAGTCTGGCGTCTCGCCTTTGTAAGCGCTACATAAAAAGAGCCGACTGAGAGTGGACCTTCTGATTGTTAATATTCGGTGGTTAGATGCTTGGTCTATCTACAGTGGCTTTATACAAGACAGTGGCTACCAATTTAAACGCCAGCCAGAGGGATTTTATATGGACACCGATATTGAATTTTGTTTTATGGTTGTAAGCATATATTTAATACTACTATATCGTGTGTCAAGCTTGTTTACTATGGAACTGCAGTTCGCCGCGGATGTACTTGTCGCACTCATTGCACTTGCTTGATGTGTACTTTGATTAATTTGCGCATGAGCTAGCAAAGCAAATAGTATAGTATATTTCACATATTAAAATCATAAATATGGTATGTACGTTTTGAAATCCAAGTCAGTGTGAAACGCCCTCATCATAAATTAGTATTTATGTTAACAATATAATTTAGGAAATTTATTTGTCGTATAACTTTAATGATATTCCAAAAATGAATAGATGTTTGTGGTGGATAGAAATAATTGAAAAACACCATATGATTACAAAACAATATGAACCTTCGTTTTCAAACGGGATGTAACTGCAGATATTCATTTATATATTTTTGGGTTAAGAGGTAAGTAAAACATGATATTATCACACTTCAAATTTTATTGCCCCTTAAATAAAATAGTGTATTTTTGTCTTATATTATAGGTATTCTTCTTTAGACGACATTTGTTTGGCTTCATGGAAAAATCTCACATTTATGTACAAATCCATAATTAATTTACATAATTGTATTCTATGATTGGCATCTTCACTACAAGTTCACACCGACAAATTGTCCAAGTTTGAAATAACAATAAACAAAGTAAGTATAGGCATTTGAGTAAAGTACAAAACAAACAGTAAACACCAAAATGAACGACTGTAAACGGCAACAAACAGAAATACTTCGAAATAACAATAAACAAAGTAAGTATAGCGATTTGAGTAAAGTAGAAAGCAAACAGTAAACATCAAAATGGACGACTCACAATGACTTTAATACTGTAAACGGCATATATTTATTAAATATATGGTAAACGGCAATAAACAACAAAACGGCAAACGAGCTGACAATTCGGCGCTCTATACGACCACGCACACGTGGAGGCGATCGATAATCGAAGGGGCAACGCTTATTGGTTGAAATAATTGACTTGCGCTCAACGCTGAAAGTACACATCGATCATTCTATCTCGTTTTGATTTCTGACAAATTTTGGCTCGACTCACGATATAGTAGTATTAAATATATGGTTGTAAGTCAGGTACAAAATGTAATTTTAATGCATAATACGACATAACTATTAATTGAACTATCAAAAAATAATTTTCTTTGGTAATTTAAATAGCACATTTTTAAATTATTTGCAAATTAAGGCTGGGTCCTGGGTCGCAGACTTTGTTAGAGGCGATTTCAATAAATTTAAAAGGCATCTAAATGACTTGACCTCATTATAAATATAGTTAAAGACAAAGTAAATAATTTGATTTAATTAAAAAAAAACAAATTTTGCATTCATTAAATACCTAACTGAAATTTTTTATTTTCGAAGAGGCAATTATATAAAATATGATGTTTGTTGTTGGTTGGGGTTTGATCCAATATGCTATTACATATTTTTTATTACTGGGAACGAATATTCGGTTTTTTCCAAATATCTTCGGAAGTGTTCGGAATTTTTAAACTTGTAGGGTGGCAGTTGGATCAGCAGCAAATCGCGCAACTTTGCCTCCATTTAACCGACCTCGTATCTCTTCTAGTTCGCGAGATCCCAATGATGAGGCTCGAATTTGGGACACCCTGTACATATATTATATTCGTCTTGGTCAGATCTTATCCGCTACGCTCTCAACTTGGTACTAATTTTCTTTAGTATGCGCATGTATACGAGGTGGTATGCCGTATGAGTCATGTGAATGTATCGGGCGTAGAGCACAGTGTAAGGGCACATACTTTGGATGTGTTATTTTTTTATTAAGCGGTCACGTTTTACTTTTTGGTTCGGGGGCCTGATTGAAATATCGTAACCTAATTCTCGCAAATAATATGTTTCTTTCTTATGTCCCATTGGGATCTCGGAGGTTAAATTAGGTCAAAGTTGAGCAATTTGATGTCAATCAAAATGCCGTCTTGGAAGTTTGAAAATTCCGAATATTCTCGAAGGTATTAAAAAAAAACCAAATATCCCCGATTTTGTTTTTATTTTTTTTCTGACTCTATTTGAAGTGATATGACAAAATAAATTCCACATTCTCTTTGTTATTTTTTCTGCTTTACAAGATGGCGCTACTAGATTTGTAATCCGACGTTTCGTTCCTTCGCAATCATCATCAAATTTGTTTTTTTAAAAGGGACAAAAAATTCCATTTTACGTTTAATTAACTTTAATTTTAATTCTAAATTCAGTGACATAACACACTTGACATTTATACAACATTTCGTGGCGAAAATCCATCATCAGTGCTAGTTGCTGATGATGGCGATGGAACGAAACGTCTGAAAAAAATCCTGATGACGTCATCTTCAAGAGGAGGAAAAATGGCTATGAAAATGTCGAATTTATTTTGGTCTATTTTTTTAAGTAAAATTAGAAAAAAAATATTTGTAAAAAAAATTTGTGTTTTGGCAATTAATTGCTATAACCAAAGAATATTCTGTAGAATATTCTTTGCCATAACTCAGAATTTGAATATTGATTTTATAATGAGTTTATTTAAAAAAAAAGTAGAACAAAATATTTGTTGTTTCAGTGAAAGCTTCGAGAATATATTTTCATTAAAAACTAAAAAATTTCGGAACTACAAAAATTTTACAAATTTAAATTAAAAAAAAATTATTTCAAATACATTACTAAATATTTAACAAAGCAAAGTAGCAAAAGTATAAACATTACAACAAGTAGGTATTCAAATTGAAAACCGTTTGCATGTTTGGGTTAATCGATTAATTTTGTAAATTGCGGGTTGAATGGTTCTTGCTCGTGTAGCTCTTATTTCTCTCACTAAATTATAACGCAGTTCTTCGATATTTTCGGGCAAATTCCGATATAATCGATTTTGCAAAAAACCCCAGAGATAATAATCTAATGGGTTTAAGTCAGGGCTTCTTGCTGGCCAGCGTACAATCCCTTGATTCCCAATCCATTTACCAGGAAATAAAAGATTGAGAATCTCTGTCACTCCTCTTCCATTATGTGGAGGAGCACCATCTTGTTGCCACTATAGATTTCTTAATACTTCTAATGGATCGTTCGATAAGGCATCCATTCTTTCTTGCTCTATCAAATCTATATATTTTTGAGATGTAAGGTGACCATTCAAAAAAAAATGGGCCAATGATTTTGTTACGCCACATTCCCACCCATACACTAAACGATTCCCTTCCTTGAGGCTTGAGGTCTCACTTTTTGATTTTGTTGCAGATTATTCACAGACCAATAATGTTCATGGTGTCAGTTAAATATTCCGGACGTGGAAAAAGTGCACTCGTCCGTCCAATTTATTCAAAAAATCACCATCTTCTTCTAATTTATTTTGCATCCAATGACAAAATTCTAGACGCCTTTCAGAATCACCAGGGCTTAAAGTTTGACTCACTTGAATTTTAAATGGCTTGTACCGTTGACTGTCAACGCTTGTACCCATGCTCAAGCTCGGATCTAATGGTTCGCCAAACTCATATGCGTGGTATTTCCAAATCATCTTCATTTGCCCTAAGAGATGATCTAGGTCTAGGTGCATTTTCAACCTATAATATAGAAATTAGTAAATAATTAGTTACCTTTTAGTACGCTATATTAAGTTACAGTATCTAAAATACGCGCTTCTTCTTCCTGATCCATGCGCCTGCCGCTTGGTTTTTCAAAACCTCCATGCTCTGCTAAATTTTTGTCAAGTCTTGCAAAATAGGAAAAATGTGGCTGTTGCCTTTCAGGGTATTCCTGCAGATATCGTGGACTTGAAATTTGGGTATTTCTAAGACAAATGTAGTATGTGCGGATCATATCACGTTTTTCTAAACAGGAGTAAGACATTTTTATTGATGATAACACAAATCGAAAATAATCTAGACTTAAATAAGTAAAGAAAAACGTCAAAATACTCCTGCCATTTTGAAACAAAAGAAAATTCCATGGCTAAGTATGATGGATAAGAAGGAGTATGACACTATGCAAATATTGCTATTCTAGAACAACACTAGGACAACTTAAAAAAAAAAGTAATGCCGGCGTCGGATTGTAAATCTAATGGCGTCATCATGTAGGGGAGCAAAACTTGAAGTTTGTTTTAATTTTTTTTTTAAGTGAAATTTCTTAACGCGCGCCGGTAGTAAAATTTGAAGGTCGCGACACACGACGAGCGATACACGACGAGCGACACGACCTGGCGGAACGAAAAATATGAAAATATTGTTATTGTGATATCGTTGTTAGTTTACAAGCAAAAAATATGGAATTTGCTCTATTACCTTGTCAAGACATAAGCGAAACTTTTATGAAGAATATTTTTTTATTTTAATTTAGGCCTTCCCTTTTTGTTAATTGAGTGGTATATTTAAATAAACTACTTTTTAGCCAAATCCCTTAAAGTGTGGCAAACTTATTTGGAACAGCGACGTTTGAGCAGCGAAGAGAGGAAAAATGGCTTGCAGCCAATCGCCTTGATGCACTTTGTCACGAGGACGAGGGGAACTTGACGCACCTGTTGCCGGATGTATCGGGCAAATAGATATAAATGTCGCAAATTTATTTAAATTGATAATGTGTAAAAAAGATTATGAATTAAAGTTGAAGTAATAGTAAAGTTCCAGTTTGGATATTACTTTTTATTATCAATGAGTTAATGAATATATTAAATTATGTGTTTATCTAAATAATAGGTATAAATATTAATTCTCAAAAAAAATTCTCGACAACATCGCCAATTTTTTGTCCGCATTCTTTCCGCTGTTCCAGTTATACTTGCCACACTTTACAATATGTCTAAAGCTAGGGCGTTTAAGTTTAAGAAGTTTCACTGCAGATATGCGCACACAGTGCACACGCTTTTTTTGGATAAATATCGTTCTGGCAATTACAAACATAAATTCTAACAAATGATTTTTTTCTAATATTACTAAAACAGATATACCAAAATAAATTTCAGTTTTTCATAGTCATTTTTTCTTCTCTATAGGATGGCGTCATCAGACCCCGTTTTTTCCAGGCTTTTTTCTCTTTCTTACAGAAAAGGGATTTACCCATCCTCTTGGAAAGTCGCTCGAGTGCAACCTGTTCCAAAAAAAGGCAAGAAAACCACGCCCTCAAACTATCGCCCGATTGCCTTGCTTCCAATAATCTCCAAAGTCATGGAACGTGTAGTCAACCAGCAACTACTCAAATACCTCGAGAACAACAGAATAATCAGCCATAATCAATACGGCTTTCGCAAAGAGAGATCGACAGGAGATATATTGGCCTATGTCACTCATATATGGAGTAGGGCAATTGAAAACTACGGAGAGTCTCGAGCGATTGCGTTGGATATTCCAAAGGCATTCGACAGAGTTTGGCATGACGGACTGCTCAACAAACTGCCGTCCTTGGGACTGCCCGCCTCTCTCTGCAGCTGGCTGGCCAGTTTCCTTAAGAACCGATCCCTACATGTTGCAGTCGATGGACACATCTCGGACACATTCACCATCAACGCGGGCGTGCCTCAGGGCGCAATACTTTCACCAACTCTGTTCCTCATCTATATTAATGACCTGCTGACCGAAACAAATAATCCTGTTTACAGTTTTGCAGATGACAGTACCCTTGTCTCCCACTTTAGATCAGAAAAACCCTTACCAGCGACTGAGACTCATCACCGCAGACAGGAGCAGATTACAGCAATTAATCAAGACCTGGAGAAAGTTCAAACTTGGGGCGACCGAAATTTGGTCCAGTTCAATGCAGCAAAGACCCAAGCAGCAACGTTTACTAAGAGGGCCAATACAGCGGGCCCTGACATCATTATGGCAGGTTCGACCATTCCTTCATCCTCGTCAATCGGGCTGCTGGGTGTCTCGGTCAACAGCAATATGTCATGGCATGACCATGCTGCTAACATCGCAAAATCAGCCTCCCAGAAGCTTGGTGCGCTATTTCGCAACAAAAAACTCTATACACCGCAGCAGTTGCTCTTGCTGTACAAAGCGCAAATAAGACCGTGCTTAGAATATTGCTCACATATCTGGGGTGCCGCACCAAAGCATACGCTAAAGCTGCTGGATTCCATTCAGAAGAGGGCTGTGCGTCTCGTCGGCGATCCGGAGTTGACCCGGAATCTGGATAGTCTGGAACATCGCAGACATGTGGCCGAGATGTCTCTGTTTTACAGATACTTTCACGGCAGATGTTCCCAGGATTTGGCCCGCATAATCCCGCCCCTGGCAACTCCTGTCAGGCAGTCCCGACAGACGGCAGGAGCGCACCAGTTCGTCGTACAACTAGAAACACCTAGAACATCGCTTTACCAGAGCTCCTTTGTCTGGCGCACTGCATCACTGTGGAACTCACTTCCAGGACATCTGTTTCCCACTAATTACAACCTACAAATATTCAAGAACCGTGTCAATCAACATCTTCGCACACACACCGCATAGGATCTACCTTTAGTGTGTGTGCCACTGCCATAAAAAAAAAAAAAAAGACTTTTGATCCAATGTTTCTTTCCATCGCCATCATCAGCAACTAGCACTGATGATAGATTTTCGGCTCCAAATTATGTCAAGTGTGTTAAATTAAATTAAAATTAGGAATACAATTTTTCGACTATTTAAAAAAAAACAAAGCTGATGATGGTTGCGAAAAAACAAAACGTCCGCGTCGGATTAAAAGTCTATCAGACGTATAGAGAGGAAAAAGTAACAATCAAAATATGGAATTTATATTGTCATATCACTTCAAATAGAGTCAGAAAAAAATAAAAACGATATCGCGGATATTCGGTTTTTTTCGAATACTTTCGAGAGTATTCGGAATTTTCAAACTTCCGAGGCGGCATTTTGATTGGCATCAAATTGCGCAACTTTGCCGTAATTTGCAATGATACGCCTCGAATTTGGGACACCCTGTACATGTTTCCTTTAATAGGTAAATTCACTTCATGTTGTATTCAAGTTTTGTATATATTAAAGGTTATTTTCTATAAATTAATACTGCGTTTTCATTATCCTATACAAGAAGCAAAATAAATGTATAAAGAATGGTCATTTGTGTTTTACTTACGAAATTGTAATTATTCATGATAATCGTTTCCTAAACATCTGCCTTGGAACCTGCTCCAAAACAACGTCAATTGAACAGGGTCTTAGCCGACAGTGGCGATAAAAAATCATTAAACATTGTTACGATCACGTCCAAAGATTCTTTGCCTTTAGGTACAACGAATGCGTCTTGGGGCAGGGGCGTTTCATTATATAATATTGCTGGCTATATAGTAAACTTCATTAAAAAACAGTCACAAACATGTGGAAATTGCATAGCAGAATTAGGAAGTACGGACACTGTGTACAAAAGTTTTACTAAATTTACTCCGAGGGGGATTTCGCAGGTGGAATCTTGTACACTAAAATACCTTTTCATTGAAAAAATACCCGGTTACGTGGTAAAATACCTACAAATACCTTGCCAAGACCCAAAAAATAACGTGCATGGCCCAGAAAATACCTTCAAGTCCTCAAAAGACCTTAAAAATACCTTTAAAGACCCCAAAATACCCAATAATACCTTGAAATACCCGATAAAGACCTTGCATTTAATGTATAGTTGATTTTAGTATATACTCGTAGATACCACTCCAGAACAGTATTCCGACTTTCATTTATATTAAAGATTAAAAACTGGCATTAAGGTAAGATTTTTGCATTGAAAATGACGAAAACAAGCTATCTTCAATTAGAGTTCGAAAAAATCATTATTTTTTCCTCGAATTTAACAATCAATCAATCAATCAATGAATGAATCAATCAATCAATCAATGCTTTATTGTCCAAGAATACAATTACTCTTGACAAAGCACACTATCAACTAATTAGCAATAGAGTATTAATAATATCGAAGTATAAAATATAAAAAGAAAAAACATACTATAAAAGATTCAAGTAGTCATGATATATACAAGCTAAAACCCTAAACCTTAAAAATGTTTAACACTAAATACAAAAAGCAGTTAAAAACATTGTTCAAGAACATAAAAACAAACACATATTCAAAAGCTAAAACTTCTAAGCAGCACCTAAATTGCTAACATGAAATTATGGCGAGGCTGGATTGTCATATTCATTAAATTATAGTCCGATAAATTAAACCATATATACATATAACATTAAACATACAGAATACACCAGACAGATCAATCATAAATTGTCCTCAAAATACTCTGAGACCGAATAATATGCTCTCTGAAGTAGGAGATCCTTCACAACCACTCTAAATGCTCTGGGGGAACGAATAGACTTTAAGGTGTTAGGTAAATAATTAAACATTTTCTTTGCGTTGTAAAATAATGATTTTTGTATTTGTGTTGCGTGTGGAATTGGTAAGGTAATGTTATTTACCTGTCTAATGCTATATACATTCCTTGAATGATCATTTCCATTAAACTTTTTCTGAATTAGGCACACTGATTCCAATATACTTAAATATCGAAGTTAAAGTTAAGATTTTATGCCTAATAAAGAGAGGTCTACATGAATCTCTAATTTGCGCCCCACATAAATACCGCAGTGCCCATTTCTGCAAAACGAATGTGTGCTTAATAATGAGATGCTGGCAAGCATTTCCCCAAAATGCTATACCAAATCTTAAATGGGACTCAATAAGTGAAAAATACATTGTCCTCACTGCACTAAAACTTAAGTTCCCGTGACGCCACCCTAAGCGCATAGCAACCACTTGCGATCCTACGATTTAACCTCAGAATATGCTCTTTAAATGACAAGTTATAATCAATGTCAACACCCAAAAATCTCTTGTGCGGTTTCTTTTCTATTAAACTAATGTCTATTGAGACCTCATCGATAGTGCAGTTGAAATGCAGAATATTAGTTTTGCCAATGTTAAAACATAAAAAGTTTGCATCAGACCATTTCTTTACTCTATTAATTACATTCTACAATTCTGTGACTATTTGGTGGAGTGACTCAATATTTTTAGAGTGCCACATTAAGGTAGTATCATCTGCGAATAAAACAAAATGGCCCCGAATATCGATTGAGGTTACATCATTAATATACATTAAAAATAAAAGCGGTCCCAAAACAGATCCCTGTGGGACACAGCATTCCACTCTCATATTTCTTGACTCAGAATCATTTACCCTTATTCTCTTAGTTCTACTCGTGAGGTATGATTCAAACCGTCTGAGAGCAATCCCCCGAAACCCGTGATTGACGCAGTCAAAAGCTTTTGACAGGTCGCAGACTATTGCCGCAGTTCTCTCTCCCTCATTAATCTCATAGTATAGCCTCTTCAAAAACGAAAATACAGCATCATCAGTATTTTTCTGATGGGGATAGGGAGAAGGGATAGAACAAAATAATATATTTCACTCCAAACTGTGTTGCAAAATATAAGTAATACCTAGTTATAATACAAAAATGTATATTAAAACCAACTTGTAAAAAATATATTTTCTTTTTAAAGTAAAATAATTAAAAAAAAAAAACAAAAAAGGCAAGGATCTACTAGAAAATGTAAAAGCTAATAGAGCTAAGTTCTTAAAATGTTTACCTAATTCTCATTTCTTTATTTGAATAAACAAATCTCCAAAAGATACCTGCAAAGTTTTTTGTGATTCTTAATTTGTTTTTGTCGAGATTTTTTTGAATTAGAAAAACAAATAAGTACTTAGAATTAGACTATCACTTAAAATATTATACCACAAAAAAACAATATTCGAAGATATACAACTTTGGATACAACCAAGGATACACCGGAATATTTTCATTGTTTAATTATTTTTTCAACAATTTTTATTTTTTGTTTATGTTAACAACATCGGCCCGTTTCACCTGAAAAGGCTCACTCCCAATCAAGTCAATCGGCCCGTAGAATATTTGCCGTAGATGAATTTAGTCAATTTCAACTCTTTTTTTGACCACATATAAGTATTGCAAAATTCTTTTAAAAATGTAACTTTGTAATTTCTATCTTTTTGTCTATAATACGGCCCAGAAACCATACAGAATAGCGTAATATTTTGCGGACTGTCACCGACTCGGTGACCGATGTCGCTGATGAGCTTTCTTCACTGTTTTCTGAAGAAAAACTTTCCGTATCAGTGGAATCATCATATTTTATTTCGGTCTCATCTGAGTGATCACAATCGTCATCTTGACCGTCATCTTGTGTGGTCATCTTTTGGCGTTTCCATTTTTTGTCATTTTTAGTAATTTTCACCCTTTCGGTAACTCTTTTTGAAACTATAAATCTTTATAATCTGTCAGTACTCACCTTGCCCTTGCCTTCTTTCAGTAACCAACAATATGTTGATTTTTTTACAATTGCGGTTTTTTTATTTGGCAAATTTGCTTGTATATACGGACTACATGCGGACAAATCTATATTCTTTCCTGAATGGTTTTATTTAAAACGGATTCACAACAGTTTGCTGGTTGCAGGCTACTCGACAGTAGCGCCCTCTAGCCGAACCATAAAACACCAAAGAGCGCATGGTCAGTTCACTGAAATACCTTAAAAATACCTCGAAAGACCTCGAAAAATACCCTATAAGACCCTGAAAATACCTCGTAATACCCCAGAAATACCTAGTATGACCCTGAACGATTTAAAATACCTCATAAAATACCTTCTAAGCCAAAAAATACCTCGAAAGACCTCGGAAGACCTCCGAATTGTACACTAAAATACCTCTGCGAAATCCCCCTCGATTTACTCTTTTGAAATCATATAGAATTTATACTCTGTTTTTTATAGTGACCCTGTATTTTATTTTTTTTTACTGAACTGCAAAGTGTCTTTACACAACATTATAAAAAGATGTCCCGACAAAGTCTCGATAAAAAAAATTACTGAAAAAATTAGACTCATTGATAGTACTATCTCAGACTGACATAATCTCTATTCTTTTTTTTTAGTTGTAGTACTCTATAATTTTTTCAGTTGTAATACTCAATTGTATTGTATCAACTGCAACGTGCAGAGATCGGTTCTTAAGGAAACTGGCAAGCCAGCTGCAAAGAGAGGCTGGCAGTGCGAAGGACGGTAGTTCGTTGAGCAGTCCGTCATGCCAAACTCTGTCGAATGCCTTCGAAATATCAAACGCAATCGCTCGAGACTCTCCGTAGTTCTCAATTGCCCTAGTCCATATATGAGTGACATAGGCCAATATATCTCCTGTCAATCTCTTTTTGCGAAAGCAAATTATCTCTGATTATTCTGTTGTTCTCGAGGTACTCGAGTAGTTGCTGATTGACTACACGTTCCATGACTTTGGATATTATTGGAAGCAAGGCAATTGGGCGATAGTTTGAGGGCGTGGTTTTCTTGCCTTTTTTGGAACAGGTTGCACTCGAGTGACTTTCCAAGAAGATGGGTAAATCCCTTTTTCGTAAGACAGAGAAAAAAGCCTGGAAAAAACGGGTGTTAGTTCGTTGGCGCAGTGCTTTAACCTAAAAGCTTGTTCTTTTTCGGTAATAAAATATGTTTGTCCTCGCAGACTGAGAAGTTGATGATGAAGTACCCCCCTATGAAGCATTTTTAGTGGAGGATATGAGGATATTGCTTTGCAATATTGATGACAGGCAGCAAGGAGTGACACAAGGAATTTTTATAAAGCAATTGAAATGATAATAATTTGTAATCAATTAAATGCATTTTCTAATTTTAGTTAGTATAAATTCCCATGAAAAAACAATCAATCTTAAAAATAATAGTATATTATTTTATATGGAGGAAAAGTGATACTTTTCATGGCGCGCTCGTGTTTAACAGCCGAACGGAGTGAGGCTGGTAATAGAGAGCAAGCAATGAAAAGTAACTTTTCCTCCAAATAAAATATGCTGTTTTTTCTTCAAATGTCGACAAATTAATGCAAAAACATTTCTTTTTAATAGTAAAAATATCTAATTATTATTAAAGATAAGTGGGTTCGCAAGGCGGCTTAGAACGGTCTCGGTGAATAGGCACAGGTTGTTGCTATAGTAATGTAACATAAAGCTGTCAGTGGACACTGTCAACAATAATTATTTTTTAAGATTGCGTCTCCGATTGCGTTTTAATTCCGTATTGATAAGCAGTTATTGAGTAAGTTCGATTAAATAATAATCAATTTGTTCCTAAATTAGTGATTTTTAGAAATGCAGTCACAAATTGAGTGATAAATACAGTTTAATAAATCTTGAGTTGTTGACGCTTCTTTTGTTGTCTGTTTGTATTGTATCTATGTTGCTATGACAACACTTTTACCTCCGCCGGCGGAAAAGTGAAAAGTAAAGCTCCGGCGGAGGAAAAACAAAAACTTCACGGCCGCCTACACAGTCGAGTAATGACGGATTTACTGACGTTTGAAGAAAATAGTAATTTGTTTTACTAGGCAGCAAAGTAGTAGATTGACTGCCGCGGCTGATAGTTCATAGCCGAGCGTAGCGAGGCTAGGAATTCAGCTAAGGCAGTCAATATACTTTGCTGCCGAGTTGAACATATAATTTTTTCTCCGATTGTTTATAATGATATATGTATATTGCATATTTGCAAATTATTACAATTCCCACAATCTTTTTATTTTTCCTGTAGTGATAAATAAAGACAAAATTTGATAGAAATCGCAATTGTTGGAACGGTTGGTTGCTATGGAAATGTATATGTCCATAATAATTATAGTTTGACAACTTATGTCAAACGTTTTATTCCCATGGAGACTAATCACTTTGCTGCCTAGGCAGCAAAGTACTTACTTTGCTGCCTGGACAGGAAAAGTAATACTTTGCTGATGGATATGTGTCTGCAAAATTAATATTTGCTGTCAATCGGAGAAAAAATCATTTCTATGTTCTCGTTCGTCTTTCATATTGGGCTCATGTGTTTCCGACGTCCAAGCACAGAAACGTTTCGTTAGACACATTGGCATAGGAAGAGTATTTTCACACTGTAGTACTAAAATAAACAGCGCATCGTACTGACAGTTACTGACCATACTTAAGTTCGTAATAATTATAACCTTGATAATGGATGGTGTTATAGATATATTATTATACCATGACTTACAATAGAAATTGCTTAAGTTTTTCAAAACTATACTTATTGAAGATGTCGGTACCGATATAATATTTTTATTTATACTGCTGACCTCATTTTTATTATTGTTAAACCCACAGTACCTGGTTACATCTTTCATTGATTCATGTTTTACTTTTCATATAGGTACACCTCGAGGTACACACCTATATTAATGTTTAATGTAATGCCTACATTTTATCTTCACTTTATTTTAGATATGATGCAACAAGCTCTCAATTTGTATTATTTTTGCACGAATCCACGCAAAATAATTGCATAGTGATAACTTTGTATCGTTGATTGATTTGCTCTTCAATCAACGCTTGTGTACACCAATTAAATAGGTTACTGACTACCTACACCTACAGTATTTAGTCTTTTACGTATGGAGTGATCTCTCCTCGGATCTCTCATACCTAGATGATATTTACTAAATTTATATCTGACTAAAATTGTTACCTTTGCAATAGGACATCTATGTTTTAAAACCATCTAATTCTAAACCTATTTGTGACCAATATTTCTATACTTTATAGGTAGGTATTATTTTCTATACGAACAAGTCGTTAAGCTATCAAATATCCAGCGGCGTAACTACAGGGCCCCTCCCAGACATCGCTAGACCACCCACCCAAGAAAAGTGTGAATTTTATTTTTTGTCCATATCAAAATAACAGGCCAACCCTAGGCTCAGATGGCTAGTTACGCCGCTGCGAATATATATGTATTGACCCCAAAAACTCACACTGTCTAGTTTTCCGTACATATTTAGTTTGATAAAGCTTGTATTGGTTATTGTTGTAAAATAAAAAAAAATAGCATTACGTCTGGTTATTCATACCGGACTTACCGTATCTCATGCTCCGATTTCTCATTTGTACTAACTGATTTTTGGCTATTTAACCTGGTGTATATTTGTTTCCACATTAACTCTTCACTTTCCATATCACCCATTGTTAAGGCGAAAGGCAACAAACACAGGTATCACGCAATGTTCTGTTTATATTAAAACTATGTAGTAAAATGTTTTTGATCTAAATTTAAAAATTCACACTGACTAAATACACGTATATCCCGACGTTCTTAAACTGGTTTTAGTACGACCATTCTATAAGGCATGACCGGTAAATACAAAATCATGAGTACATGTCTGTTGTCTCACACCGTTGCATTTCAGATGAATTCGCAATTTACCGCAGGTTTTGTGACTCATTAAAATCTATGAATACCATCTGCAACAAAAATGTTGTTAGACGTCATACATATGATACTTTTCTTGGTTGTCCTTGTGTGTGTGATTGTATGTTGAGAAAACGTGGGTTCAACGGTTCAACATATAAAATATTAAGCTAATTAAATTTGTATACTGGGTTAGTCCAGTGGCGGAGATAACAGAGGAATAAACAACATAGGATTTCTCAACGTTGACCGGTATTATAGTTAAAATAATTAGACAATTCAGGGCCTCAATGAAAACACACAGAGGGGTATATTTTCCCTCAAAGCCATTGTGCAGAATTTATTTTCGAATCAGAGAAAGGTGTTCTTGTTCTGGGCCACCGACCCGCTACAATCTTGCTTGGAATATCGCCGTAGGTCGTCTTAGAGGTAAATAGCATATTAGTCTTACCTCTTATTAGTTCTCTTTTTGTTTTATTGAAACAGAGAGATAGTATGAACTATCTTTTTCACATCAATCGATTCTTAGGTTGAACCACCCTTAACTATTAGTTTACTCTGATGCATAAAATATTCAAGTAATTATGAGGCCATTAATCGACAAATTAATTATCTCAATGTCATAGGAGTAAATCTCATGGACTTATAAAGCTAAAATTCCAGTACCAAAGACAAAATCAGAAAAACAAACTGAAAAGTAGGTGGGAACGATTAATTATCTAACTAGCCCTCAACTGGTATGGTGCTTTTCGGACCACTTAACTAGCATGGTAAAGCTATGTCTTTTTTATGCATAGGAAGATTTTTTCTTAAATACTACATTACTTATTAATGAAACATCAATAAATATGCTACACAGTCAGTAACCTTTATTTGATCAATAAAACATATGCCTTAAATTTGAATAATAAAAAAAATAAAATTATATTTATTTAAAATGAACAAAATTGTATTATATATTAATATTTCAAACTACCCTACAACACTTTCGTTACATGAAACACAATATACTTCTTTTGAAATAGATGAATAGGGCAAAATATATTTCCACATGTTAAACATACTCTCAGTGGCGTAGCTACCCGGTGGGCCAGGGGGGGCAAGGCCCCACGGCGCCAAGAGAAATTAGGCGCCGCTTCGAATTTATAAATATGCTAATGCTAACAATCCTCATGAGCTTAACTGAGTTTTTAAATTAATTAAATTATAATACAATCAAAGACCGAAATATGTATTAAACTTTTTATCCAACCAATACATTTTGTGTCAGGTATTTATTATTTATTCTACATGGAATAAAAATATATATCCCGGCGGCACATTTACATATTATACTACGGTACAGAGCCCCATAGAACGTGGCGGGTCTGTACCGCAGTAGAGTATGTAGTTGAAAAATGCGCTTATTTTCCACTACATACTATACTACGTTACAGAGCCTTAGAAAGAAAAGAGTATTTATAATGTTATTAATATTGCTTGGTGCTATAAAATTAGTAGTAACACATTTAATTATTGTAATTATTTATATTAATATTGATTTTCGTTTCATTTTCGTTGGCGATTTAGATATACAAGATAGAGGGTGTTTAAATTAATGTATATGATGCTTAAACAACTACTAGAAAATGCGGAAACTAATAATGCTGTAAAGGTGTGTTGTATTGTTAGGAATTGTAATAGTGCTTTGCAAGATTCATTTTATTAGAAAAATAAAAGAGATGTTAGTATTCATATAAAACAAATATTTATAAAAAATAAACATAGGTACCCTAAAACGAGTTAAAACTTTTAGTGAGATTTTGCGTTTTGGCGATTGCAGTGCACAGCTTCTTTTAGTGACCTTGGAGCCTTACGTCTTCGGATGATTTTTTCATTTTTCGCTGGCCTTCCTGCCTGAATTCTTTTCGATCCAGATGTCATTCCAGGTCTTTGTGTTCTTCGACTCATTGATGTAGGTTGTACCTTAATTATTCTTCCACGGCGAATATTTTTCATAGTGCTGAATAAGTTTAACAGCTCCGATGGGGTTTTTATTTTTTCTAAGGTTTTGTTAAGTTTCACCACCATATTTGTTGTTTCAGGCGTTGAGTCCATTTTGACCATTTGTACAAGATTTGAGAAATTTTGACTTAATTGTTCTACCGCAACTCCTTTTTTCTTAAAATCATCTGATTGTGAAGATGATGAAGGCAAATTAGAAACCATTTCTTGTTGAAAAAAGTTAAGTGTATCACATTGCTCTTTATTGCTACTTTCATTTGTTATCACTTCTATGTTAGAAATATCCATCATGTCTTCAAAAAACATGTCATCAATGTTTTCCCCTATGGCCAATTTAGCTATTTTTTTTCTATCAGAAGTAGATAATAGAAGAGTGCAGTTTAAATTAAGAATATTATAGTTTTCTTCAACTGCGCGCATGTGTTTGCAAAACCTCCCCCCTTGTCCAGCAACACAGTCGCACATTTCTATTTTGGTATCTACTGTATACAAAAGATCTTTTTCATTTTCTGATGAAACTAAAAATTGGGAATCTGTTATTTTATTTACTATTAGATTTTTTGCTCTAGATTTTAACTTAGAGTATATTAAATCATTTTTGGTTTTTCTAAAATTTGCAAATGAAATAAGTCTTCGTTTATGATAATTTTCAAATACACTGCATATAGAATCTATCAGCGCGCAAGCGTTGAAAGCCTTACAGCGCAGCGTTGCAAAACCAGATCCGTGAAAATTCTAATTGATGATTCGCAATAATTATTCGTATTATTGCCCCTTATATATGAGCCCATTCGGTTTTTCGTTTAAATTAGAGAGTTGCTATGTATACGGGAGTTAGCGAAGGTGCTGTGAAAAAATCCACAGCATTATTCGTTTCCGCATTTTCTAGTAGTTCTTAAGCTTCATATACATTAATTTAAACACCCTCTATCTTGTATATCCAAATCGCCAACGAAAATGAAACGAAAATCAATATTAATATAAATAATTACAATAACTAAATGTGTTACTACTAATTTTATAGCACCAAGCAATATTAATAACATTATAAATACGCGTTTCTTTCTAAGGCTCTGTAACGTAGTATAGTATGTAGTGGAAAATAAGGGCATTTTACAACTACATACTATACTGCGGTACAGACCCGCCGCGTTCTATGGGGCTCTGTACCATAGTATAGTATGTAAATGTGCATCCCGGCGCGGCGGCATTTGGTACATGCAAATTTGTAAAAACGCTGCGTAAGGCGGCATGCGACTTCAAAGACAAACATTCCGAAAATTTCGGTCGTAAAAAAGTATGTGTTTTTTAGAGTTTCGTATTTAGGAAGTACCATTAGCCAGACAAGTCTAAATAAATAGTCTAGCAATACTAAGCATAGAAAATGAATTTGTTTAAAAAACTAATTTTGATCAAATAATCGATCAATTTACGTCGATTTAAAAACGAAGAAAGACCAATGTTTAATTAATTAAGTAAGGTTACAGATTTGTAGTTTACGTTTATATTTAAATTTGTATGTACCTGTTGGTTGGTTGCCGCTTATATATTTTACATTCATATTCCTGTAAATAAAAAAAAGCGTTTTCACTATGTGCGCATATCAGAAGTGAAACGTCTTAAGCCTCGGATTTGGTTAAAAAGTAGTTTTTTTTAAATATATCACTTAATTAACAAAAAGCGAAGACCTAAATGAAAAAAAAAACTATTCTTCATAAAAGTTTTGCTTATGTCTTGAGAAGGTAATAGAGTAACCCCATATTTTTATCTTGTAAACTAACAAAGATATCACAATAAACGTCCGTGACCGTTTTCAGTTCCCTGCCAGCGCGCCCGCCGTGTGTTGCGATCGCCCGCCGTGTGTCGGGATCGCGACCTTCAAATTTTACTCCCGGCGCGCGTTAAGAAGTTTCACTTCAAAAATATACGTTTAATATTATGATGTATTATTGTTGGATTAATTTGCGTATATACACAAAATATAGGTTTGTTTTAGGCGCCAGCGGATAGGCTTGCCCCCCGGCGCCCACATTTCTAGCTACGCCACTGCATACTCTGGAATATTTTTTGTCGAGATTTCAAGGACATTCTTTTCTTTGCATTTTCGTCTTTTTCATGGATGTTCGACAGGAAGTTAATCAGGGAATTTTTAGTAGTTTCTAATTTTTTGACGGATTTTGCGTGAAATCCTTGGATTTTCGTAGCGAGTTCTTCAATCAGGATCATTCTAACCCAAGTAGCAAATTAAATTCTATAAGGTTTGTATAAACAACTATAAGATATATCTTATAGGATACTAAAATTCTTATAACGTTCTACAAAACCATTAAATGATCCTTATACAACCAAAAGCCCATTTTTATACAACAGTTTGGTAGTATAACAGTTCTATTAAAAGTTTATACAACTCTTATACGACTGTTTAATACACATTTATACAGCTACTATAAAATGGTTTTATAGTGTGTCACGTAGTGACATCTATAAAATGGGATTAAAGCGGCACTACAAAAGTGTTACAAAATGGTTGTATAATGCATTATATTTTTTATAATGTTGTTATTGCGAGCAGAATGAAACATTTTTATCATTTAGCAGTTTAAAAAAGCATTCTATTTTTTAGTGAAGAATATTAGAACCAAATTATATTTTAAGCGTGTTGTGAATATTATAAATCTAGGATGTGCATGCATTAATGTAAAAATGGAGACTTATTATTTTTATAGCGTGAAAATGGCAGAGCAGTTTTTTAACATACTTTGTAAAATCATTTGGAATGTTTTGATAGCACAAATTTTGATGCGCCCAAAATTTTATTTATAGATTGTAGGTATATGGTTATCAAAAAAATGAAACGCTTTAATTTTGGTTAAGTTTCATGTAAACATATTTTTTTTTTAATTTTTAATTTTTTTATTTCTTTTTTTTTAAATGGTTTTAATAGTTTATTACTGCATATCATAATACTTTCACAATATAATTCTCTAAATAATAATAAAGTCACATTTTTCAAGTTAGTTTCATGTTTTCCAACTCAATTGCTCATAATGGCGGCGATAAACGATACAAGAATTCCTTATTAATTTAAACATGGCGATTTATAATACAACAATTTTATCCCAAATAAATGCCTTAAATAATGTTTCATTGTAAAATGAAACGGTATACGATAAAATTGTTTTTTTTTGCGATGAATATGTAGGCACTATACAACTTTTTTTGACAAGTAAATAATATTGAGATTCGCCAAAAAGTAGAGGTTGCCAGATCTTATATGGTAGGTAATATGAATTTAAACTTTCAAAACAGCTGATAATAATTTAATAGCAATGTATGATTAGAACTTCGGCCTGAGGCGAGACTAACTACTTACTACCTATTTTAAGAAAAGTGTTTTATCATTTATAAATAATTAAACTTTACTTTTAACATTATTAAAACGCAAGAGAAAGTCGTTAGAATGGGGGTTTACATTAAAAAAAGTATTTTTTTTTAAATACAATAATGTAAAATTTTCTTTCAACTATAAAATTTTTAGGTCAAAGTTCAAGAAGGCTAAAGATATATTCAGCCGGTCATGGCATTATGTTCTCAAGCTCTGTGGTATCAGGTTAGAACATACAATCTCTGGATTACTTGCAAGAATTTGTAGATATTTTTTCTTACAAGCTCTTTTAATATTGCCACTGTGTTTGTTAATTTTTTTGCACTGAGAATTCATCTTATTATTACTTTAATTGAATTTCTCACCCATCAAAATAAAATATTTTATCAAAAGTGAGGTTACGTTCACTTCAGTCTTATAACGCAGATCTTAGAACGAATTTAATCTGTCATACACTGTTTTATCCTATAAGGCATTTATAAAGGAGAAAGTCGTATAGTATCTAAAGTTCACGTATAAAAGTGTTTTATAATGCAGCGCAATTCAATGCTATAAAATATTTATTATACAACATTATACAACTTTAATAAGACAAGCTTATGTAACTATTTCATAATGTTGTAACTACTAGTTATATAATATATTATAGAACTCTTATACAATAGGTATGCAGGTCTTATAAAATATTTTTTTGATATTGGATAAACTTGCTTATGAAGTATTATATAATTTTAAAAGAAATTATTGTATAATGCGCCATATGATATATTGTAAAAGCCACTATAAAATAATTTAATACAACATTCGACTGTTATACAATAATTCAGTCCTTTTAGAATTCCATTATGCTAGTTGGGAATGGACTTTATATATTTTTTTCTAAATATTCTAGCCTTGGCAAATAACAACAAGACATAGCTATTAACATCAGCAATATTCAACACAGCATAGATGTAGCTGAAGCTGAAGGCGAGCGGCTGATTCTACCATTGCAGGAATAGACGGCTTACTTTTGATCTAAAGAGTCAACCCTTTGGTAGAGCTGCGAAAGTTTCTGATTTTGTGTGTATTTGTTACATCGTCAGACTAATTCACGTGATTTCGTGGACATAAATTGAGGAGGCATCTAGTTTTTTGGTAGAGTTTCGACAAAGGTTAGATTGCGTTGTCGAAGTTATTCTATTGATGATAACCAATTATCTACCAGATCTAAAACATTTAATGCATGCAGAAACTAAACGTTTCTTAGGACTTCGGATTAGTGTTATTTTGGTTTTTGCTAATATAAATAAAGGCGTTGATTAAATAATGATATTTTAATCACGTATTTTTATTTTATACCTTTGTGGTTTACTTTTCAGACAGACACGAAAGCTACATTTTCCTCTGAACTCTACCAACATCTCATCTACCGTTATATACATGTAATGCAATTAGATTAGAAATAAGCTTCTGAAACACCTCGGAAACTGCCGCTAATCGCTCACCATTGCTTTTCCTTTGCCCCCTAGTGTCTGCGTCGTCAAATCGCATAGCACTTATGGGCATCGCACAGTGGGACGGATTCGCTAATTCGCGATCGAAATCCAAAATTTTGAATTTATCCTTTGACGTTAAAATTCACAAATAATATTCAATAGACCACCAAGAAACTTCTGACAAAAAATTAGATGCATTTTAGAATGCGAATAAAAGATATAAGTTGTTAAACTTTAAAGAATCGCTGAATTTCATTTAATGCTAATATTACTGACGAAAAAGCGGTAATCTGCCGACTCCTAAAAACTAGCAGAATAATAATATTATATTAATTCGGTTACAGAGTGAAAGTATGATCTTTTGGCTACATTTTGGTATATATAGAGTTGTGATAGTGTTTGATATTATTAGCCTTTAAACCGCTCTCAGAACAAATGTATTTTCGTAGACTTCTAAGAAGTAATCTGTAATTTCGTTTAGTAATAGACGCCAATAGATTACAAACTAATGGTACTTGGGTTTCTTGCACTTCCAGGAATGGAATAAAAATTAGAGGGGCTGCTGCTACCTGCCCGTTTAGGGCAGGGGGAGGGGGGTGATTATTGGGGGGATTAATGCCTAAACGGGCAGGTAGTGGGATTAATGTTATGCGGTATCCCTGTAAACCAAATAAGTTCAGTTCTTCTAAAGCTTTCGAACGGAAGAGGTGTTCTGTGATTTCGGTGTAATTTTATTTTTATTTATTTTGCTAGTTTTCGTGCTAATTATTGTGTTAATTTTGGACATTTTATGACATTAAACATGCCTATAACAAGGTTAAAACTACATCAACTAATGATGGAAATTTCATCGGAAACGGTGAAAAAGTGTAAAAACTGTGTCTTAGATTTTTTGAAAGAACACTTTAAAACAAATGGCAATTCAAATGCCACTACAACTTTGACGCAATTTATTAGAAATTCATTTTTTGCGTCCTATTTCTCAAATTGGAAAAGTGTGAACCGAAGTAATGAACGATTTTTACTGAAATACCAGAAATGGCTAGAGAAAGAAATTGTCTTCCCAGAGGTAGTTATTCGCTGTCTACAAGGATCCTCTTCTACGTCAAGTGTAGCCTCTACATTAAAAGATAAGGGTATTTTTTAAAAATAATTTCTCTCTCTAAAATTTTAAATTATTGTAGACGGCCGACCATCTAAAGAATTCGATGAGTGTTCAGTTATAAGTAAACGCCGAAAAACAGAACACATTCGCTCCAAGAAGACCAGCGAAGAACTGTCTTTTGCCACTGCCATGAAACTGAAAGAACTTGGTAAGGTAGCTGCAGCACAATTATTTTCTGAGGCAACCACGACAACTGGTACTACATGCCTATATCTGTGCACAAGCTGTTAATACATGGCCCAATTATTGTGCAAAATGTCCTGCTACCCGTTGGTGAACTTTCGGAAGAGGCCCAAGAAGCAAAAACCAAGGATATCAGAAAATATCGGCAAGGAGATGCACGAGAAATCAGTGGAATAAAAGTCAACGAAGACCTATTCAATAGGCTTTTGCTCAGCTCTGACCCTTACCTTAGTAGCTTTAGTTGTAGAAAATAAAGAGTGAAAATTATTCACGCAGAAATGCGATCGTTAATTGTTACAACAGAAGACGAATTCGGAAAAGAGGAGGAGAGATAGGAAGGTGTGGACGAAGAAGAAGAAGCAGATGATGAGAAATAATTCTTAGAAGCAGAAGAAGAGGACGATGAAGATGAAAAGGAAGAATTACTATAGCATTTTTTACTATTCTAAGTTGTATTCGAACAAATATTTTAATTTTTGAATCAACATGTTTTATATAGGGAAAAGATATTTACTTTTACAACTTCCCATTTTTTTTTTATTTTAAAATGCGCATCCTTTAACCAGATTACCAATTAATTACGTAAGCTCTAAAGATTTGGCGGGTTCTTCCTTTATTTTACCGCAAAATAAGTCTTCAAGCACTTATAGTAAAAAAAAACAATTACCGCACAATTAAGCAATCAGTTTAGGTGAGGTTATGCTTGGTTAGGTTATTTTATGTTAGGTTAGCTAAGGTAATACCGCAATTACAGCTTAATATAGCTATTAGTTTTGAAGCAATAGATTTCGATCGCGAATTAACGAATCCGTCCCACTGTGCATCGTCAGTCTGAAGACATTGCGTCCAGTGCCATCCGTAGCCCATAAACCTTCTGCATCTTCATGAGAAGAGTTTAAGATTCCTGTTAACTAAAACAAACCAATAAATGCTTTAATATCGGTTTTGTCTACATGGTCAGTGACGAAGTTCTTGGCTGTCTCCACTATAATTTTCGAATTGATATGTTCTGGTATAACATTTAATATGTCGTATATTATAAAACACCAAAAATCATATCTCGTTGCTATATTAGCTCTAGCAGCAGCACTTTTCAAACCGGGTATCTGTATCACAATATTTTCTGCTCGGGTTCTCAAACTTGCCGAAGGTACCTTAGACCACTTATATCGATTACATCATACGGATAATTCAGCATCTGTCTCCTCAAGTTCTGAATCTGTTTCATGCAGCGAATAGTCACTTTGAACTTCTTCTTGATATTTTCCGAACATCACTTGTATAAATAAATTGCAAGTATTTTTAATTCGTCCTCCGTTAACGATTTCGACATCTTGAGTATAAGCACTTCAATTAAAATACAATGTTACATGTATGATGACTCCGAGCGCCTAGACCGTATAAAATGCAATGCGATGACAAACCAGGCAAACTGCTGAGTGCTGTGTTGTGTTGCACTGTTTCTGCCTATGCGTTTTGTAAGCAACAGAGGGTCCTAGGCCGCAACGCACAGCATGAACTTATAGTCCGAGAGCTGAGACCTTACATTTTAAGTTTTTTTTTTTATTTTGCTATACCCGTTGAGGGCTAGTATTGTATTAAAAAGAATTTGAAGAGATGAAATACGATTCTCAGAAGAACTTAGGAAGAACTTTCTCATCGGTGAATGATAAAAGTAGTATCCTAATAGTAGAATAAAGGTACATATTAGAATAACAAAATAGTTTTCGAAGCACTGAAGTCAGGCATTTACCGCTAATATTTGTTCTTCTCAACTTTCATATTGGCGTGGAAGTGGCTAGTAGCCCAATGTAAATCTTTGATAAACAAAGCCATGATAAAGATTACTCAACATTCATAGGTTCAAATTTAATACCTATTTCTTACAGGAACTAAATTTGCATTTGCTTTTTGTATAGTATCCTAAAACATAGGTAATCTAATCTTATAGTTTAATTTTTCCAGTATATCTACATCAATTACAGTGACCCAAGTATTTTCTTCAAATCAGTTATATTGCTATGTATTCATTTATTTTAACAAACAAAACCCGCACTTTTAATGATTCAATGTTTAAACTGTCAAACATAACAGCTTAACCAACAAGCAAGATTTTGAGCAAACCTATTTTGGTCATTTTTCATGTTTTGAAGATGGCAATAGATATTCTTATCGTTCCCAATGTTTAGGTCTGCGATTACATTCGTTTCCTTTTTTTATTTTTCTAAAAACTTCTATTTTATAAATATTTCTTTTCATTTATTTTATATTGTTTTTTTTTATTTCTATTAACAGATATGACATTTGAGAAAAATTATATGTACTGTACTGTAAAATTAATATGCAAGTTCGCAAATTGTCACACTGACGCATTGACAAGCTTGTATTTTTTGCAGAATACAGATTAAGTACTTACGGATGGTGGCTTCGCAAATAGTTTGGGTTAGTTTGGGTTAGTCTAGACTCCGATTATGTCATATCTTAATCACGTTGGGGGTTGAGGTCATAATCAGACGGCTGGGATATCCATCATACAATATAGGTACTATTGTATATTGTAATATAAAGATATGGCATGGCTTCAAAAATGGATGTGCTTCAGGTCGCGATAATATTATTTTATTCAAATTAAAGATCATATGAATTCTGTATTTTAAAGCAAAATTGAAAATACCATTACATTTCTATAAATAGTCGATATTAGCTACATACTCTACTAAGCCTAGAGGTAAAAGTTAATAAATGATACTATCATTATCATGTTCTATAGAAATATTAAGTGTACAAAACTAACCTCTCGTTTTCAAATTCCTTCGATGTTTGCCTTTGAAATTTTGCGAATAAAAACCTCCACATTTCTCATTGAACGGAACGGAAGTAAAATTACAGCCACAAACAATACGCACTTTACAGTTAAGACAAAATGTAATAACAATTTCTTTTTTACCCACAAATCGCCTATATTTATATTCATCATAAATATTCTTCATAACATTATATGCGTAGAAAATTACGATTGCATCGGAAAATCGCATGACTTGTTTTAATGAGCATTCAATTATATTTCATTTTGTGGGAATCTCGAGCTGTTGCAACTTTAAACTCGTAGATTGTTGCCGGAAATAAAAATTATATTCTGGGTATTTTTTGAATTAAAGTAAATTTATTAACAAAAATGCACATTAAATTAATTTTTATTTTTTCATACCGGTTGGCCGGATTAATCCACATATTATTTCACCCCAAATAAAACTAATGACTACCAATTTTTGTTAGTGGGGTTTAAGCCTTTACATTTCAGTGACATGATAAGACAGGAGGGTCAGTATGTTAAACATCAGGTATCCATTACTTTCGATTGTTTATTTCTGCCTCACTTGCTTAAAACTGATTATTATTTCTTTCTTGCCCTTATTTAGATATTATTCCAACTGGTCTTTTTCTTTTTTCCATAGTGCGCAGTTAGTCTTATCCCATCTCCATCATCAGAAAATATTTCTAATTATTCTTAATCAGATTTGCCAAGTGAACTTATGAAGAGAGGAAAATTTTCAATTTGCAAGTCCTCTGCGCTTTTTTTCGAATTATCCGTAATGTTTACCAGCGTTTTAATATAAAAGTTCTTAAAAAATTCGCATGCCAATTCAAAAGGCTGATAGTAATGTGAGGGTTAATTCAAAAACTTCGTATCCTTTACTAAATTTCGCTCTCCTTTCGCCAATATCGTACTGCTTAGGTAGGTATGTTCCAAAATTTGAAATCGTATTTGTGACAATTTTAAATAACATTGACGTTCAAAATTTGCGTTAATATTACAGAAAACTTTACTTTCGTACGTATTTAATCCTCTTATGCACGAATTTTGTTTTAAAGCGAAAAATTTTAGAAGCAGTTTTATTTTGTTTAAATAACACATAATTTGATGTTAGAAAGTAGTTTTGGAAAAAGACTGTCTAAATGAGCTACAAAAAGATTGTCAGTGTTTAAGCGGACTTGTGCATCTCAGTGACAATACACAATTTGGTGTAAAAGACATGCATACCTTAAAACAACTTTATTCACACTAGAAGGTAATCAACAAAACTAACTATAATCTAAACAGAAAATGTACTACCTATTATGAAAATCATAGAAATAGGTTTTATTTGTAGAATTGCATAAGTCAGATTGAATTTTACACAGAATGCTTGACTTTCTGACGAACATTTGGGATGCTTCCATTGTTTTTTTTTCAGATCGATCCCGAAATATACACCAATGGGTAAGTTGGTCTTCTTTTGCAGTTTAGACTTTGGTGATGAAGAAGGTCGGCCACCACTTTTTTCTGCGGCTCTATTCCATCTAAACAAAACGATTCAGCGATTTGTATTCTAAACACTGGAAGCTCATTTTTTTCTTTTTCGCCATTGATGTGGTGCTAGAGCATATACGCGTTGATAACTGCTACGTCAATAAGATGGTAAAAGATACGGCTGTGGTTTGGCCCCAATAACCCATCCATCAAATCTACACCTGACATGTGTCGATTATATTCTTTTATGATACTTGGGCAAACAACTTTGTATTGTCTTTTTTTCTCTTTTATCCCTCCCAGTTGCGTTTTGCGGCGTTCTATCGGTTTTCCTAGATGCGAACCGTTTGGTTCCCACATAAGATCATAAAATTACCACAATTTTAGTATCGCGACGATACTATAAATATACGATATATCAATACCAAAAATATTAAATATATTCTTCAGAAAAGCCTCTGTCAACTTTTTTGCATTTACGACAGTAACACAAGAAAGCTTACAATTGAGTACCAGATGGGTATGTATACACGGTACCTAAGGAGTCAAGGTCGGATTTACGGCGGGGCAAACGGAGCGCAAGCCCCGGGGCCCCCACATGTTGAGGGCCTCCACAAATGTTCTTCTACAAGTTTCTGATGGATAACAGCCACATTTCCTAACACTGAAATTTCACTGAGAATGTACTTGGTATTAATGGTGGCTAATTGCATCGGAGAACGTTCTAGGCTGCGTACAACGCGACCGCAAAATCGTCTTGTACATTTGTCATTGCTCAGTATAGAGATTTACCACGAGGAATGGACTTTGGAGAAATCATTGGTGATTGTGCCTCTAAAAAAGCACGTAAAGTGTCATTCACTTAAAATGTACTAAACTATCAACTGCAATAATGATTTTCAAAAAATGACAAAAAAATATGTATTCTAAGAGTGGAAATTTGTTTTTCAAATGTAAAAATAAAATTATCAATAGCTGTTTAATAATTGAAAGGGCCTCCACTTTTTTCTTTGCCCCGGGCACACCCCTGCCTCCGGCCCTGCAAGAAGTATATACCGCTGCTTCGAAAATACACCAATATACCCAGGAATGTGCAAACATATATGATATGGTTTACAAACTGTTGAATAGATTTGACAGACGAACAGCATTAGATGCTGCTCCAAGATTCGATGGGGTTGTGGGATAAGCCACAAGATCAAGTCACAAAGAGAAAAATAAATTGAATCTCCACTTGTAAGGTTTATTTGGGATATATTGCCGAAGTGATGTTCCTGACACTTTGGGAGCGCACAACTGCTCGTCTACGCACAATCGATGAAACATTGGTGCTGAAAAAAAGAAAAAAAAAGTTTGGTAACATCTAACTTTATCCAGGAGATCATAACCAGGCTACGCATTTTCTTTGGCTGTCGAACTATCATTGAAGAGGAGTAATTGCGGGGTGGTCTCATATCTACGTAACGGGCATTGTCTGACGAATAACTGCAAATCCATGCCTACCCTAGTATGATCTTACGTTACGTTTGGATAACGATAAACAAACATATAAGTCAAGATGCTAACATATTTTCGTATCTCAGTGGAATTCACACTAAATTTTGTTTCAATATTTATCATACGGGCGTACAAATTAGTCTGTTCCGTTAGATAATGTATAATTTTAACCATCCATAAAATATCTGAAATAGTCAAATGGAGTTTTTAGGTGCTTGATTTCAGGAGGCAGTTCTTTTTAATCACGAAAAACTAGCTCTTTTATGTGCAGTTGTAGTTTTTTTTCTCCAAGTAATCGATTTGAGTTCTTTGCAATTTTTATTTATTTTCATTACATCCCCGGAAAATGATCCTGTACTGGAAATGTATGGACCATCGTCTTCTTCACCTAGCTCCGGTCTCCGGTGATCGAGCACGCTTTGAATAACGTTTGTAGTTGCTCGGTGGAATATTCAAGAACGAAGTTGGTACATTTTTCTGACGTTCTGATTGCTCAGCTGCAACAGTTGATAATGATTCTGCAATTTTGGAAGACGTATTAGATGCATTTTCTGACGTTCTGGTTGTTCAGCTTCAGCAGCTGGTTCAGATGACAAACATGATGTAAATGGACTTTCATATTAACCCCCAATTGTTGTCGCTGCCTCTTTTTCAAGGGCGCAACCAACAAAAACTACTTTTTCCAAAATAACCTTAAAAAATAAACACCGACGGGATTCGAACCCGGGCCGACGTATCACAGATACAGCATCTGACCACTCGATCACACCACCAGAGCAATTTAAAGCAATTCTTTGCACCGTGAAGACATGGGTAAACTAGCATTTCAAATTTGGCCACGCCTTCAGCGATTCTGATTGACTTTGTGAGGGCACAGGCTAATGGCACAGCTTATATGGATGGTACTCTGTGTATAGCCTAACTGTTTATTTTATGCGAAACTATGTGAATTATCTTAGATATTTATACCCTATACTTATGCTATATATTTTGTGCATATTCCACAGAGCTCTCAACAAGTTAAATTTTGTTCACATACCATTTCAGGGCATAATTCAGAGATATTATCTGCACTGGAGGATTTTGTAATGCTATAGATAGCGTATTCCGACTATCATGTTAAGAAAAAGAATTGATAAGCAATTCCATGCATGTATTACAAATGGAATAAACTAAAAATAAATACTAGGTCAGAATAACTTATAACATCTTCGCATTCAGATAAATTGAGAAATGTGGTTCTTTACTAATTGACTTTCTGTGCACTTGTATTTTTGATGCATAAAGGCGGGCTCCCATTCTCGTGTATTTGGCAAGTATGCAAATATTTGCGTACTTGGGCATACTTGGCAAGTACACCAAATTCCGAAGTCAATTTGACAAGTGCAGCGCTCCAACTACTCTTGCATTTGACAAGTACGCCAATACTGGTGTACTTGGCAATGAAGCATTTTCCCAATGATTCAGTGTTTATTTTCTTTCGATCATGGATAGCCGCACCGCTGAAGCTGCAGCGTTTGTGGTAGTAGCTGATGGCAGCTATATTGTGATGAGAAAAAAAGCGTAGAAAGCAAAAAGGAGAAGAAGGTGGTGGATGACCTCTTTGAACAAAAATCCTGATTGACCAAAAGCAGAAACCATACCTCTGTAGGTATTCTGAAAATTGGTATATTAGGCAAAATTTTTGTTTCACGTACAATGTCTCCATTATGATAGAGGACCTTTTTCGAGAACCATCAGGAAGATGGAGAATTTCCCGCGAATGTCCTATACCGACCTCGAATTTCTATAGATCGAAAAATTAAAAAACGACTTCTTGAGACCATTCCATTGAAAACACTCACACCACGTGCACCCGCGACCGAAGTCAAAAACATAATAACAATACCATTACCAACTGCCGAAATATTTGCAGGACAAGCAGGCAAGTAGTGAGAGTGCATCAACAAGTATGCACTTGTCAAATACGCAAATAATTGTAATCACTTTGACTCGCCTAATTTTTACCGACAGCCGCCGGGACTTCGCCAGTGGCCAATAATTGTACAAATATTGGCCGAGTATACCACTTCCACTACTTGGCAAATATGAGCAATTAACAAATATTTTGCCAAATACACCAGAATGGGAGCCTGGCTTAATACGAATATGACTTAGCTCCCGAGCTCCCTCAAAAGGAGGAGTAGGATGTAGGTAATACTAATAACCTGCTTTTAGACTAACCTGGAAGTAAACAGAATTTTGAATTTTGGCGCAAAAGAATAAAAATATGATTAGGATTGAATTTAATTGTCTGTTTATGCGAGTATGAATTTTATAAAAATAATTTTTTGCTGGTAGTTTTATTTAAGTTAAACAGATTTTATAATTATTATGTATCATTTTGTGAATATTATGAAATATAGGAAAAAATAGCAAATATGAGATTAGTAGTGAAAGATGTTTTTGACTAACTTTATTTTTAAATATTAAAAAAACATATTATTAAATTATTACAAAAGCAGTACCTATCGGAAACTTGTTATATTTGTTCTGAGTTCACTCGAGTATTCAGATATAATGTATAAGATAAATTAATAAATTATCTTTGAAAGAATTGTTCTGATTTTATTGAACCTGACAATTGAGGATTGACCATAAAAAAAACATCATTGACAATATTATATGCGGTTATTGGAAAATATATTTTTCTCCGATTGACAGCAAATATTAATTTTGCAGACACATATCAAGCAGCAAAGTATTACTTTTTCTGCCTTGGCAGCAAATTAAGTACTTTCCTGCCTAGGCAGCTAAATGATTAGTCTCCATCGGAATACAACGTTTGACATAAGTTGTCAAACTATAATTATTATGGACAGATACATTTCCATAGCAACGAACCGTTCCAACAATTGCGATTTCTATCAAATTTTGTTTTAATTTATCACTACAGGAAAAATAAAAAGATTGTGGGAATTGTAATAATTTGCAAATATACAATATACATATATCATTATAAACAATCGGAGAAAAAATTATATGTTCAACTCGACAGCAAAGTAGATTGACATCCTTAGATGAATTCCTGTCATGAACTATCAGCCGCGGCAGTCAATCTACTACTTTGCTGCCTAGTACAACAAATATCTATTTATTTTATCTAAATACCACTTTTACTTACTACTCTTGAAAATTTTAAAACCAGTATCATTAAATGTAGACAGGAATTTGCTAAAGTAATATTTTGTTGCATTCATGGGATGGATAATGGCTCTGATAATGGTGTAAGAGGCTAAATTGTAAACAATGAAGAAGGAAATATTCATATTGAATTTTTTGTAAATATATTTTTCAATATATTATTTGGTTGTGTGACTAAAAATATTACTTATTTTGTTTACATCTAAGGGTTAAATTTTATTTTTAAATGACCTCTAAAACGCAATTTCAATAAAACAATTAAATATGTAAACCGTTTTCTTTTATCTCGTGCGGTTAGATTTTAGAGCCTGTCAAAGTGTCAAAATACCCGACTTTCGACTGTCAATATTTCGTAAAAAGCTAAAGATAGGTATAGGATATTATACACGAAATGTGTTTAGATTTCTCTGGAGAGTGCAAAAATGTAGTAATATACAGGGTGTTCCTTTTAAAAAATATAAAGGAGGCTTATTATATGTCAGAAAATGGTTAGTGTTTTGTTTTATTTGTAACTTAGAAACAAACTTGGCCACCAACCCTACATTTTATTTCTTTGCTTAGATTGATATCGGTAAAAACAAAAGAGTTAGAGCGAATCAAAATGTTATCAAGATAAATTGAACGCACGGTACAGCGTGTTCCAACGAGGACTGAACAGGAGCTTATTTTCGACCTTCCCTGTATTTTTAAAACAAACAAAGGTCGAAAATAAGCCCCTGTTCAGTCCTCGTTTGAACAATCTGTACAATCTAATAACACTGCATGAAATATGTACCTTTATTTACTGTATGCCTATCTGAGATCTGAGAAAAATTAATCTAGACCAGTCGTTATTTAAATTGAATTTTATTAGAAAAAATATGTTTAATCATCACTTGAAATTATCTGAAAGAAAAATTTAATTCAAAAATCTCGTATTACGAAAGCAAGTCTGTTAAATATATGCATTCGCTGCCGAGGGCAGAGTACAAATAATATCATTTATACCGTGCAGAGGGTACCGAAACCGAACCATATATCTAGAACTATTAAATACCATCGCTTGTATGAAAATTTACAAGACTAATGGGATATTTTTAAATTAGCCCTTGCATGATAATTGCTCTCGATATTTTAGTGCGTGTTTTTAACCTAATTTGGTTAATAGAATTAAAATACATTGGGGAATATATTATTTTGTTCTAGCGAGAGGGATCACATTGAAAATCTCGCGTGTTATATAGTTCTTATAGTTATCAACACTTTCAACAAAATTTAAGGTAACAATATGACACAAAAAAATCCTGGCATTTACACAGAATTCATATCATCCACAATGGAGGAACTACCATCTGCAAAAAGTGGCATATCTCTTATTAACAAATACAGGCAAGTTATTTATGAATATGATAAATAGTACGGACCTCCCTTATGCATATTTATCTAGTCAGAAAAAGACACTCTATCTTGCCGGTCACTCTAGTAAAATATTCAAGGTAACCCGAGTAAGTAGCTTAATGCCCTACGTCCTACGTCCTACATAGTGGATTAAAAATTGTCAAAATCCAGAATAAAATTCAGGACGCTCAGTGAAATTTAGTTAAGTGGGCCACCCTATAGATTTGTTATTTCCTTTCAGTGCATAAGTTACGGTACTACTAACAAGAGTTTTTAGAAATATCTGGAACCACACCCAGGTTCTCTGACAAAATATTTATAAAAATTCAATCCGGATTCGGCCTCAGTTTAATGCTGATAGGTACTATGTGTACAAACACATTTAATTTCAATTAAAAAATACATGTTCAAAACAAACCTTGTGGTTTCAGTCTCGTACGAAGTTTGTTTTTGCAATTTATTACATAAATCTTTCCACAAATTTTCTTCTCGATCCATGTTCAAATCACTTCACTCAAATTCTCAATGTTATCAGAATACGTTTTGGTTAAGCCACTACCACGACTACCACGAGTGCTACGTGATTCACTGCACACTAAGAATTCGTTAAAACACATTAACAATCACTTTCGAAAAATAAATATGGTTATGGGATTTATTGCTTTACGTACCCGTTCAGTAAATATCTAATCTAGATCTGTGCATGTGTTTTTAGCACTTCTACAAAGTATAGTGCGGTGGAAAAAAAATCTTAGTCATATCCTACTGTTTTAATTATCTCGCACAAAACGCCTCTATTCAATTTCAGGTTTCTTTGCACCAACTGATATTTGCAATAGACATTTTTGGAATTCAGTTTATTGCTACCTTGTCTACGTAAATTTACCACTATCAAATATTATGCGAAAAATAAATTTAATACCTAAATTTTCTTATCAGACTATCAGACCTAAATTTAGACAATGATTTTATTAGTTTGGGTTAGTGGTTATATTCCATCAGTCAGGGATACATTAGTCACAAAAACATGACAATTTTCAAGAAGGTTTAAATAATAAATTAATGTAATATAATGTCACCCTTCAACATTTATCTTAGCTTGCATAGGTGGGTACTTATAAGATCAAACCATATAATGGGAATCAGAAACAGGGCTATTGCACTAACCAGCCATTTAGCTAAGCAAAATGAGTAGATTTTTATCAACAAGACAACAAGATTAGAATATTTTCTAGGATGAGCCATAATTATTCTGCTTTACAAATGCGGACTCAGATAGGTCTAGTATCATTTAATATCTCGAAAACTCTATGTAAGAGTAAAAGTTCATCAAATATACCATATCAAATCACCTCTCTATTTATTAGACAGGACGAATAAAAAGAGTACCAGGAAAATTTGCTGCCATAACTACGTACTAGGTACTGTTATTGTTAGAATATCAAATATCACTTAAAACGAAGAAAATTCTTAATTTGCTTGTGTATTTTCAATTGCACCTAGATCATTACCAAGGTAGAGACAGAACAAATTGGAACGTTGCGACAACAAAAAAAAAGAGGGGACAAAGTTAAGTCACCGTTGGATATTTGAGTAACACTCGCGATTATCATGATAACATTAATGCTGATATTTTGAAGAAGTGCAGGCGTCTCATAGAACAACAAGAGGAGAACACAATAACGAATAAACCAACATATAGCAGCAAGAGCAAGGTGGACAATAATATGTCTGTGTGCGTATTTGATATAGTGTAAGAAAATTAGACTTTTTAGAAGAATATATTTATAAAGTTTTGAAATTTGGGTTGTGAACTCCCAGTAGGAACCCAAATACAGATACGAAGAGCCCCCCCCCCCCCCCCCGGTGAGATCCGCTTTTGCTCAAAAACCCACTCCCAAATGTGACTTCACGACGCTTTTCACAATTTTTCTCGTAAACCATAACTTCGACGATAAAATATTATAGGACTTATTATATTTTCCATAAAATTTGTCATATAATGTATTTGCGTATCTCTCACCCAACGCTCATAATTGACCTTGGAAAATAAACATTTGTCTAAGGGCGATGACAAAAATAAGCTCAGCGCCGTCTTTGGCAGCGATTATCTCGAAAAATATTAGCGTGAGCAAATATAAGGCAAGCGTACATTTCTCCTCAGCTCTTGCAATGTCATCTTTTGCCGATGAAGGATTATTGAATACGGCGACCACATCTTGTAAATCGTTTCTTGTATTTATTAAATTTATGGTCTATGATTTTCCTTTGCCAAAAAAAGCAGAAGTGGTGTCGCAGCCACTAAACGCATGGGCAAATAAAACATTATATTTGCAATCCTTTATAATTGACGAATTTTTGTAAGTACAGACGGAACTATATGCTCTTTCCTTAATATTTCCTTGAGCATCCCTCAAAAAACGAATGTCTTAGTCCGGCGGAGAAAGAGCGATTAGGATTGTAAGTAAATCGATATCCTGCCCAACAACAACGGGTTCTTCATAAATGTTGGCTGCGCTGATCCCGGCCTGAACAAAACGAGTCGGCATCATCGGTAGCAGCGAGAGTTAATGTGTTTATCAGTTGGCCAATAAAACGCTCTTTATTGGCAAGATTACTCAACAAATTCTTTTGCGAAACACTAATTGGCGAAAATTATTTCTGCAGATATCCGTTTTAGGAGCCGTTGTTGACGTTCAATACCTTTTGTACTGTCCTCTGTATCGCTTTCGAATGAAATTGACGTACGTATTGTAGATGTCTGAAAATGTTCCGTGCTTTGACAACACCACACGATGAATTAAATTTTCTCGATCTAGAACGTATGTCAGCCCGCCAGACTTAAGAGGTCTGGATCAAACACAGCATACAACGAGGAACTTTTCGTTTTCTCATCAACTTTTTGTCGTCAAATATGGAAAGATAATTGTTGACAGCTCATAAAAAAAAACATGATTCCAAAGTTTGTGAGGAATGGTACAGATTATTCTTTGCAGTAATTGGGTGGTGTCAACCTGGATCACACAGTCGTCGCTACTCTTCATAATATTGTTGATTGCAGAGATGGATTTGACCATATTGGATCTCTTCACTTTTAAATTTCCGAATTTTGTATTTTCCTTCAATAGTTTGTCCAAAGCTTTCTCACCAATTTTTCAAAAAATCTGTTATTATTTTTGATGAATTTTGTTCTTTTGTGGAACCACGTGCGCCTGGCTCATTTTTGTCCTCGTGAAGAGAAATTAGTTTATTTTCCAAGGTAATTTATGAGAGATGGGTGGAAGATACGCAAAGACATTATATAACAAATTTTATGAAGACTTTTATGGAGAATATCATAGGTCCTATAACATTTTCTCGTCGAATTTACGGTTTACGAGTAAAATGCCGAACAGCGTCGTGAGGTCACGTTTGGGGGTGGGTTTTTGAGCAAACGCGGATGAAGCTCCCACCGGGGTGGAAACTTTTCGGATCTGTATAAGAATTCCTACTGGGAGTTCACAATCAAAATTTCAAAACTTTATAAATATTTTCTTCTATTCCTGATTTTTACGTCTAATTTGCTTACATTAATAAGGTGCTTCATGATTCCAACATACTTACCAAATCAAATTCCTATCCTAAAATATAGATAGATAAGTCCAAAACAATAAACAATAACAAATCATAAAACCTAAATAAATCTGAGAAAAGGGAATACGACATTTTCCATTGATTTTTTATAGAAACTCAAATTAATCTCAGTAATGCTTAATGTGCTTCTGAGAATCATTGACTTACACTGGCATTTATAAAGGAACGGATGACATCGAACATGTTTCAATGACTTTCTATAGAAACTGTTTAATCCGAACAAGTAACCTAATGTTTTTTGAGCATCAATGAACCTCGTCAGCCAGTTCTGCTTTTATCCTATAGATGCCTACCCTAATAACATTAAGTCTTTTGAGAAGTAACTGGAACCAACATGCACCTAGATAATTTAAAACAAAATATATGTTAGAATCAAACCTTGATGTGACTTGAGTCTCCTGCGACGTTTGTTTTTGCAATTTATTATATAAATCTTTCCACAAATTTTCTTCTCGATCCATATTCAAAACACTTCATTTAAATCTTTAATGGCATTAGAATATTTATCGTTTCGGTCAATCCACTATTACACGATTCACTACTCTATTGATAGGTACAGTTAGATATTTTTAAGAATATTAACAGAACAACACATTAATAAACACTTTTGAAAAAATAAAATAAATATGGTTATGCGATTTAAATGTTGTACGTACTCGTTCAGTCGATAAACTAGATATGTTCATTTATTGTTGGTACTTCTATAGTGTATAGTACGATGAAAAAAAATCTTAGTCACATCCTACGGTTTTAATTATCTCGCAAACAAAACGTCTATTCAATTTCAGGCTTCTTTTAAACGAAATTATATTTGCAAGAGACATTTTTGGAACTGAGTTTATTACGTGTTTATCTATTTTTATCAAGTTTAAATATTATGCTAAAAATAAATTTAGTACTATTTCTTATCAAATCCAAATTTAGGACATTATATAATTAGTTTAGAATGCCTGCATTCCGGTCAGACTTGTAATACTAACATAAATAAGGCAAGTCTCAAGAAAGATGAAACATTAAAATAAGGTAGGTAATGTTAAACTCTAAAAGTTAGATTAGCCCCATAGGATTAAGATTTAACAGCCACCTGCCAAGCAAAATGAACAAGTTTCTTATGAAATAAGATTTAATATCATCTATTAACGATATTGAACTATTGCGCATTTGATATCCTCAGCTTGTTTTGTCATTTATTCATTTCTTCTTCAGGTGACAGAATGTGCACCTCAAATGTTTGCATAACTTTTGTATTAAACATCTTTGCAGCTATTCTAATAACGGATATATTGAAATTTGTCGCATTATTGCAACACCCTGTAGATAGAGCCAGCGCTCAAAGCACTCGCTGAGGATTTATATGTGTCTAGTTTTTTAGTTTTCATAAAATCAAGATCTATTATTAATCTACAGAAAAATTATAAATGCGACCTATGAGTCTTAATCTGAATTTAAGAAAAAATATTGATCTCACATTCCTAGCATATTTAAGAGAGTATAAATATTATTCACTTTTTCTTATTAAAAGCGAAACATTTTTACACTAGCATTACGAAAATATACGTATAAAATTGACAGAAATATATTTACTTGCTCATCTGGGCTGATGTAGAAAGCTTTTGATAGCTTAGTTCGAGGATTATTTACTTAAAATTACAAAAGATAGAAATGTTCACTAATTACGATATTTGCCGGCCATCACAAAATAATTTTAAAAACCGAGAAAATGGAACAAGGTCTTATTTTAAACTGCTTGCATTTTCAGGCGCGACGCGACGCCGGGCGTCGTATGGCGCCGGCGTTTTGGTTTTATGTATTGTTTCTAGAGGAACCAACAATATACAAGGTTACTTCTTAAAATTTTGAATACTAAAATACTTGGATATATAGGAATGTCTTACCTCGATTTCAGCGTCTCCGACCCTTATGAAACCTTGTATCAATCTTTGGACAAATCAGGAACTTTAACGGTGTTTAAAAAAAACTAGAAAATATGTGTACTACGTACAACAGAGCCTTAAAAAAGTAAGTCATTAAAATATTTGAATTTATTTAATGCGGTAGTATTTATTTAGTTGCTTCATCGAAAATTCTTTTTAAATTTGAATAAAATTAATATCTATGAATAAACATTAAATTATTCTTTTAATATTCAAAATCATTGAAATCATAGTTCGTATTAAATTATATAGCAACAGAATTATTTTTTTTAAATAAGTTTTAGGTGGGAGGATCAAAGATAACTGGATCTGGATCAGAGAATATATATGTACCGTCATTATGGTATTTTCAGTTGTTTAAGTTTTTGGTAGAAAATAATGAGCTATGCCGTGAGGGAACGGAAACATTATATGACTACTGGGGTAAATAATGCGTATATGATTGCAATTTAAGATATTATTATATTTATTGTATAGTCCATTAAAATATTCTTTAAATATTGTTTCGTACGTTATTACCCTCTTCATTTCTTTGTCTGTTGCTAATTTTCTCCAATGGAACTACATTGTCTTCACGCTACTCTCCACGCTTAAACATCAAATTATCTATATTTCGTTATCAATATATCCCTGCGTAATGTAGCCAGGAGATGACTTTCTTAAATAGGTCTGTAGGACACAACAACTTAATATTATGGGGTCAACAGCATCAATGTTTACAGCAAGGGTTTGTAGTAGAACTCTGAACTGCGCTACCAATATGCCGAAAGCATTTTCACAAACTCTTCTGGCACGAGGTAACCAACCTATAGTTAAAAATTATTATCTCTCGATCTATGTTTTGAAATGGGTAGGGTTTCATAATGTGTCTGTATAATAGCGAATGCGCTGTCACTAATGACTACATAAGGAACAGAAATATTGGTACCTGGTAATGAAGAAGAGGGTGGCAAATTTAGATTTTGTCTAATAACCCTCAAAAATATTATCCAGACGATATTTCAGATAGTAATAAAAAAAAAAATTTTTAGAAATTAACATCAGATAGGACCATTCTTTTTTTTTAAGTATTTTTACGTGTATAATACAATCCTGGTGTGTGGGTCACTCTCCCCAATTCACACTGTACCTATATTATATTCTTTTGTTTAGGAAGCACCAACTCCTGAACCATTTACTGAAGAAGTATCAAGTATCTAGCTAACAGCCATCGACATCTATACTCTATTTCGAAATGATGCGAAGTAATAAATCATTTTCTGATGGCTGATACATAGGCGTACATAATTACGTACATATACGTACATATTTTAAACGTTTACCTGTCCTAATACTCGGACTTTCCCAGCATTATATTTATCACACTTAGGTTTTTTTATTACTATTGTAAACATTCAAATTTGACGATTTTTTGTATGCATACGCTAAAGTTTAAGTAATTGTAATTTTTCAGTTATATTTGTTCTTCCGAAGAAGACACAGTGTGTTTGTTTCATTTCATAGTTTCAATTAGTTTTCTCTCCAGTGAAACGAGCGAGCAAATGTCCATTTTCTGTTAACAAAAAGAATATTATTCTTAATGTATATGACGCCCTCAAACATCAAAATCCTCTGTATAGCGTTGATACTGTGGTGGAAATGTGTTCGCAAATGACGGGTGTTTCAAAAACGTCGATATATAAATTAAGGTGTGAACGAAAAAGTGGAGCTGTAAAACCACCTATACCATCTTCAGGAAGAAAGACGGTGCCTATCGATGAAGACTACAAACTTATAATTAGAAGAACAGTACATTCCTTTTATTTTAATAAGGAAATACCAACCATCGACAAAATTTTAGGAGCCTTGAAGCAAGACCAAAATATGTCTCCAACGATAAGCAGGAAGAAATTGTGGACAACTTTAAAACAAATGAATTTCAGCTGGAAAAAACAAAGCAGAAAATCGCTCCTAATCGAAAAAGATGAAATTATTTGCTGGAGGAGACATTACTTAAGACAGATAAAGCAGTTTCGAAGTGAGAATAGAAAGATTTATTATCTGGACGAAACATGGCTTAATGAAGGATATACGGTTGGGAAGATTTGGCAAGAAAAAAATATTTCAAGTTTTCGTCAAGCATTCTTAGAAGGCTGGTCCACCGGACTAAAACCACCATCTGGGAAAGGAAAGCGACTGATTATTACACACCTTGGAAGTGTTGATGGTTTTGTTGAGGCGTTAATGTTTGAGTCAAATCATTCTGGCGATTACCATGAAGACATGAATGGCGATGTGTTCGAAGAATATTTTGAACAAATGTTAGATCTCATTCCACCTAATTCTGTGATAGTGATGGACAATGCGAGTTATCATTCCAGAAAAGTTGACAGAATACCAACTAATTCATGGAGAAAAGCGGATATTATTCAGTGGTTTAGACAGAATAACATACCATTTGATGAAAGTATGGTGAAAAAGGAACTGTTGTCCATAGTGTCCTCAAATAAAGCTCGAAGAAGAAGAAAAAATGTGGAAACTAGACCATTTAATTGACCTAATTGTAGAGCCTTTAATTATATCCTTGGAACATGACGAAGATTCGACGGATTTTTCTGACGACGAAAATGATATACCATAGTTCTCTACATAACTGTTTACACAAAATCGCAATTCTTATACCTTATTATATAAATATTATATGTGATAAAATGTTACAGTAATACTAACTGTTTTTGAATATACATAAATAAATGAATAAATAAAAGTACTTAGGCAAAACAGGTATTTTAAATTAAATACCCAAACGTAGGCTACTGCAGGTAGAAAATGGCCCCTTTGCTAATAAAGCCTATTGTTTGCAGCGGGATTGCCATACAAAACAGGGTGGAATGGTTAAAATATAATACAGCAGGCTATAACAGTTGTGGCTAAATATTTAGATATCACAAAAATTTATTTGACCACTCTGTTAGCGTTTTGCATTTATAAGTAGGTTTTATTACTCCGCACCATTTCGAAATAGAGTATAAGTAAAATAATGAAATGTCACCGGAAATACCAAAAAGTGTTGAAAATAAAAAGGAGTACCTACTGAACAAAGCAAATACATTGCTAGAAGAAAACTGGGAAATATTAGGGATATCTATAGGACTTCAGTTAAACATAGTTGATCCACACCAATCAATTATTTCACAGCAATTAATTTCAGATGTATTATTTTAACTTAAGCACAATTGAAAAAGTTAACCCACGACTTAACCATTTCACTAAAAAGTGCACCTCAGACACCGTGTCTGTTGGGGAAACACCCCAACACGTGTAGAAACTATCGTTTTTCACCGTATAGTTTGGTGATAACACCCTGTATGTATATAGAATGAATGAGCCATAATTAAACTCAAATAGATTTATTTCACTCCGGGTACAACCCAATTTGTGCATTTAAATTAGCATATGCCAGTTCTTCAAAACCCCTTAGTCCAAACCTGGAGCGACCATCCCTTAATTCGAATCTGTACAACAGTACTGCCAGTATAATATATTACAATTCAGCAACTCTTCACTCGGAAAAGAAAACGTTTGCAATCGTTTTAAAGTCAATGAATTTTTGTCTCCGTCAGCATTGTGAACAATCAGTCTGTCAAATAAAGAAAGAAAACAGTTTCTACCCTTTTTATCTCAAATGAATTCGGTATGTGTTACCGCCCACTTTTATTATGTGATGTGGTTTTGCCGCTAGGCGAGTAGCTCAAGGAAAGAAAAATTCAAGTTATTCAAGTCAGTGCCTTGCTAACACTCCACGTCGCTAGATCGGTATCCTCACAGAGCTCTAGCAAGTGCCTCTTCGCGCCAAAAGATCAAATTCCTTTTTGGGCCAATTTCTCTTGTATGCACAAATATTAGAGAATATTTCGTGCATCTCAGTTATCTTTGTCCAAGGTTGGACAAAGACCTCCTTCTGGGATTTTTTAAGCAATTCTTCAAAGCAAGAAACGACGTAGCGTCTCTTTCCCCCTTTTGTTGAAGATAATCCATAAAATGGCGGCACCGAATTGATAACTCAAGTGGTCCCTGTACTGTACAAGTTAATTCAAGGATTCAAAGTGGAATCCCTAGTAGCTGATTAGAGTGAAGTAAAGCATTGGAGATTAAGGTATTCTGTACGAAAGAAAGGTGCTAGATTGAAAGCATAAAATTTAATTTCATTGAAAGTCAGAAAGGACAAACATATTTCAGTTATAAATTGCATAATCAAGACTTTTAGTCTTTAGTTAATAATTAAAAAACCTTTTGTAATATTAGTTTTATACTTGAACGAATGATGAATGATTGAAAGTTTTAGTCTAAGAATTGTACATATTATAATTTCTATTTAACATAGAAAACACTGTTTATTTATCTTCATTATATTTAAATGCAATTTAAACCTGCATTATTAAATTATATCAATACCGAATACATGTTTCAATTTATCTCACCACCCTATATTATACTGTCCATTATTAAAAGTGGTTCATTAAGATACCACACCTGTCTTTATGGTTTTAAGCAATAATAAGAGCACTAAACTTGTTTATCCCGACCAGTATCAATTCCAGTATCTCTTTCTACCTTCCCAGAATAATGGACGATCTTCTTCAATATCTCAATATTCAGCAAGTACCATCAGTATTTCTCCTGGTCTATTATCGCCTTAGAACATGGTTTCAAGTTCGGCACCATCAACTAATTTCATTGAGGTATTACCATCAACAAGTTCATGTAGCAACATTTCACGTGAAACATCTGAAAATAGCGGATGTACATTTTTGCAAGAATCTGGTACTGATCTTGTCCAATCTCTGAATAATATATCAAAGGACAATGCGGACGCCTTTCAGGCTGATGCAATACACCTATTGCACCTATGCACCTATTGAAGATACCGATGACTTCCAGTTCGCTAAATATATGATATTACAAAAATCGTAATAAACATATACCTATTTAATATTAGAAAGTTGTATTTTTAACTTTCCGTAATATATTGTTTTAAACTATTGTAGATATCCCACCACGTTTCTGGGATAATCTTGGAAAAGAGCTGTGGGAATATGATTGAGCTAAATTTTAAGTCAGCGTAAGTTCTTCAGGTTGCTAGATACCTTAAAGTCAGAGTTAAGCGTTGTTCGGCAGTCACAGCGGATCTCATTAAGCGTCATTTTTGCTATTAAAAGTCCCACCATATTAAAAGTTTTTAAAACACTTATCCATTCGTAAAACATTTTTTGAGTCCATTGATTCTAATTTCTTCAATAAATTTAAATGACAAAATTCACTCCTTTTTAGCAACCATTATTTTGTCCAATATTTCCTTTTCATTTGCTTGGTTTTTATTTGCGATAATAATATTATTGCTATACCAATTTTTTTTTTGGCGTCTTGACGGAGCCATGATGGTGTAGTGTTTCGCAAAAGATCACCAAAATACTGCTAAATTGTAATATGTAGAGAGCACATCCACATCCGATTTCTGTACACATTGTCCCCTGCAGATTGGTCCCTGCAAATTGCCGTGTGAGTAGGCGGCTGCTTAATGTGCGATAATAATTGGAACTTGTCCCTGAGTCTGAGCAACAAGAGATCTGAGTGGGTATTCGTATTGGTCTGAGTCGATTTATGCGTCTTGTCTATGAACGCAATTATCCTTAGCAATCTTAGCATAATTAAAATATATGTCAATGGATGGTAATGGTATATTGACATTAATATTAACATCTCTTCTTTAATTTAATGTAACAAAAGTATATAAGCACTACTAATTTACATGAATTAGCCATTTACATATTTTTGTATTTTATAACGGTTATGATAAATCCATTCCATGGGCGTACCTTGTCGAATATCGAAATACGTACGAAAAAATTAAGGGTGTAATGAAAATTTTTTGTTGCAAACATGAAAAATATTAAATTTTCTCGTCACGTAAAATACCTACTTTTTTGGCTAAACTACTACAAAAGGTCGAAAATCAACGTTTAGGCGCAATAATATGGTGTGTTTTTGTGTGTGCATTTCATAATGGGAACGTAAATAATAATATAGGAACCAAATGATGCTTATATATAATAGGTACTTATCAAGAAAAAAAATCAGATAAATTATTATCTGAAAGATGAAAGTTTACGAACCCAATATATAATCATGACCGAAAACATATTCCGGTATCCGGTTTATTCCAGGCCGAAATTGAAGATTTTGTTAAATTAGTTATTTATTGATAAACGGACAAAGCCCAATTTTTTACATAGAAATATTAGGCACAAGATTATTCAGGTAAATAGATTAAATATATTTTGAGGTAATCGCTATAATAAAATACAATCTATCTATCAGGCAACAAGAGATTATCATGCTGCCAATTCATTTTTCTTTTAAGTAAAGGTGTGTCTTCTTAATAAAATATAGAACCTACTCCTTGGTTAGGAAAACACATAGTGAATAGGCACGTGAGAAACGGGCTGGGATCGTGTTTTTCTTACTGGCACATATAGACCAACCACCTCAAGAAGATCTTCTTTGGCTCTACATTCCTGCTAGGTGTCAATCCTAAGAACGTCTACAAGTATGGAGTATATTAAGTTGGAGTCGAAGTTAGATTTGCTGTGATATTTCAGGAATTTATGTTGGAGTTGTTCCAACTTGTGCTTATGGATCTCGCAATAAAGAGTTCATATAAAGGGAATATATTCTAAGTGGGGACATACAAGGCTGATGTTGAGCAACCAACTTAATGAAGATTTGCAAAGCCAAAAGACAAGCAAATAGACTACACATACTAGCCCTGACAGATACACAAGTATGTTCTACAACAACAACAACAGTAAACTACCCATATCCTGGTTACGACCTATACACCCCATTTAGACGTAAAAATGGAATATGCCTTTTTGTCCGAAGCGACCTTCACCACGAGGAAATACTCGAACCGAACAACCTTGACGTCATATGCCTCAAGTTCACCGCCAAGGGATTAATCGTGTTTATATGCCGTCTCTATCGCCCTCCGAGCGATAGAGCCTACCAAAGTTTTTTTACAACATTAGCTACCACTTTTCACTAAATATAGGTCGATCACCCCATTTCAGAAATAATCGTTCTGGAAGATTTCAATGCGATCAGCTGCAGGCTTACTTAACTTGTAGTCGAACCAACTCGAATCTCAGAGAGGGGCGAATTCACCGCCCTCCTGGATCTTTTTCTAACCACCAATCCTGGCTAGTACACAATTACAGTTGGTCCGCCATTAGGTACTTCCGACCACAAACTTATTACAACGGTTTGTGAATTGCCACTCCTACAGAAGGATCCACCATTGCCTCGCAAAATCTGGCATTACAATTCTGCAAACTGGGACGATCTAAGAGAGTTGGCTCCACGTCTGCTTTGGCGTCTGCCGCGAAGAGGTCACGCAAGTAATCTCCTCAGGAATAGAAGCCTACATTCAAGTGACCGTCAAAAGAAAAGCCCTGGTTCGACAGAAGGTGCCAAAAGGCTGTAGGTAGGAAACAACAAGCCTACAAGTACTGGCAGCAAAATCAGACTGCTGAAAATCCCAATTATATTAATGTTAGATGCAAACGTGTGATCGACGAAACTATGCACAAACACAATCAAAGGATCAGGAATAAACTTCTGCAATGCCCCAGTGGCTCGAGGAATTTCTGGTCGGTAGCAAAGGCAGTAAGTAATAAGTTTACAAAAACGTCTCTCCCACCTTTGACAGACGAACGTGGCATCACGGCGACTACAGCCAAGGAAAAAAGCAAACATGCTCGCCAAAATGTCATGGAACGTGTAGTCAATTAGCAACTACTCAAGTACCACGAGAACAATAGAATAATCAGCGATAATCAATACGGCTTTCGCAAAGAGAGATTGACAGGAGATATATTGGCCTATGTAACTCATATATGGAGTAGGGCAATTGAGAACTACGGAGAGTCTCGAGCGATTACGTTGGATATTTCGAAGGCATTCGACAGAGTTTGGTATCACGGATTGCTGAACAAACTGCCGTCAATCGGACTGCCAGCCTCTCTCTGCAGCTGGCTTGCCAGTTTCCTTAAGAACCGATCTCTGCACGTTGTGGTTGTTGGACACATCTCCGACACATTCACTATTGCCTCATCGTTTTACAACTCCATTGTCTGACACACTGCATCACTGTGGAACTCACTCCCAGGACAGCTGTTTCTTCCTAATTACAACCTACAACTATTCAAGAACATTGTCAATCAATCTTTTCACACACACACCGTTCGTTGAGCGCCATATGATCTCCCTTGATTGTGTGTGCAAAATTTTAAGTCGCTCGCAAATAGACAGACTTCGCTATGTTCATATCATTTATATAAAGATTGAATTTGCATCGTCGGGTGATCACCTCGCCAGAACTGCAGGGAAGTGCTAAAGTGGTTTTTCTACCACATTCCATTTCTGCGGTAGTCGTTCTGAGGCCCACAGTACGATGGCATTTCCAGGATCAAAACATTCCGGACTTGAAACTCCCCGACACGCGCCGACATGAAGGGCCCTTCACGCAATGTTTCACAGATAGCAAAGGTACCGAACTAATTTGGAATAGATTTCTGCAGCATAAGAGGCCTAAATACAAGCATAAATTCGGTACACCAATATCTACAAGCAAATAGACCACACATACTAGTTCTTGTAGTAACGCAAGTATGTTCTACACCTACAACGACTAACCCTGGTTACGACTTACACTCTCGATTTAGAATATGCCTTTTTGTCTGAAGCGACCTTTCGTGTAACCGCGAGGAAACACTCGAACCGAAAAAACTTGACGTCGTGTGGCTCAAGTTCACCGCCAAGGGATTAATCAAGTCCATATGCTGTCTCTATCGCCCTTCGAGCGATAGAGCCGACAAAAGCTTTTTTACAACATTAACTACCACTTTTGACGCCCCCAGCAACGCGTGTCAGTTATGACAGACGGCGCGAGTGCACCCGTTGGCCGTACAACTGGAAACTCCTAGAAGATCGCTTTACAAGGACTCCTTTCCTGACGTACTGCATCACTGTGGAATTCACTCCCAGGACATCTGTTTCCCTCTAATTGCAACCTACAGCTATATAAGACCTGTGTCAATTAACATCTTCACACGCACACCGCTCGTCGAGTGCCATAAGATCTCCTTGCCATAAAAATAGAATATTGGGGGTCCCAAATGGGATGAATACATCTGCTAGGCATATCCCTACGCACACCATTCAAAACTCCCTCTCCCCTACTCTGGGTGCTATATATAGTTGGTAAAGTACAACTCAGCATCATAAATATTTGTCAGCCAGGCCTCGGTGAGCATAATAACTGCGTGAGAGAAGGCAAGGGCCGATTCAAGGATTAATTGCAATTTGCTGCACAAGCCAAGTACGTTTTGGTATAGAATGTTAGGTTTCGTTTTATTAAAGTTGGAGGATCTTAGTTCTTTATAACAATATTCGAGATGGTGTATCTAAGCATTAGATTGTGTTCACCGCTGGGGGTTAAATCAGCATTAATGTAAATCTGGTTGCCCCCCACAATTTCAACCTGTTCTGAAATACCAAGCCAGCCTCTCGATGGGATTCCAAGGTAACCTTCAGAACCTGTCGCAAAAATTTGTTAGGCTTTCCCACTCACCATTATTAAGCTAATTTAATGTTGTGTGGGGAAAGAGGCTCTGCAAGCGTTTCTCAACTGCTCCTGCGTCAGACTTATCTTACTCTAAATGTATATTAAATATTACGATGTTCGCTGATCACCTGTTACAGTATCTTCGACTGGTCACGAAGACTTCTCTGAGACTTAGGCACTCCTGTCGGACTTAATAGAGTCAATCTCTGCTTTGAGGCTATTATTAGTTTCGAGTAATTTTGGTATTTGGAGATACCCGGAATTACATTTTTCATACAAGAATTTTAGCGAATTCTTATCCTTCACGTCCATCACTTTTATCTCGGATGCCGTTAATCCGTGACAATCTGCGTGTTTGCGTACAAAGCGTGAGCAGCTGTTGCATGGGTTTAAGTAGGCTGATGTCCTCCTGGATTCTATGGCACGTAACACATGTATGCATTTTTAGGCAAGGTGCTACAGCAGAGTGTTCACAAGTCGGTCTGAATAACGCTAGTGTCTGTATATTCAGCAATATCTTTCCGGAAAGGGCAAATATTCGAAATATTGAGGAATTTTTATTTAGCAGGAGAACGCGACGTCATTTAAGGACGCTCGAACAAACACATAAATTCACACAGAGAGTACGAAATACAGGCAAATCCACAGTTGCGCGGGCCGAGTATTGGTTTAGAACACTAAAGAGACCAAATCTAGGAAATATTATTAGCGAAGAAAACTGGAAAATACCGACAAAAATTCACAACGATAAAACAATGTTTTTGTAAACATAACATAAAATAAGAAAAATAGCAATTAAATAAAAGACACAGCAACAAAATTGAAATAAATCATTACGGACCTCACCAATTTGTTGTTGGCGAAATAGTTAATGATTTGTTGTCGATATTATCAAGTGCGTACATTCTGACCAAAATATAAACTGTAGTGTTTTCTTTAAAACAACGGCGGCGATTAGACTACTTTGATAGGTCCTCAAAATGCGACAAGGGAGGAAGAACGGTTTTTCTATTTTCATGAAAGTTTGGATACAAATTAATTTTCGCCTTAAAACGAGATAGTTGTGTTGGAAAAAATCATCAAACAAAATGACCTAATAACGTCTGCAGTCATATTTTTTTACAATGCTAAGCACCATCAGAGCAGCAGGATCATTCATTCCTCTATTTTTTGTTTTTCTTAGAACCAGAAAAAATCATCGATCAACAGAGGTGATATATACAAACCCTGCCAGGGAGGCATACTGCAATCCCTCAAGCTGGAGTGATGGAGACTTATTTCCCAAATGCGTAAATCATTTTGTTAAAAAGTCTTTAGAGAGAGGTATGTTTTATTGCTATTGAATAGATACGGTAGTAACAAAACTCTTGAGCCGATATATTATTGCCGGGTTTATGTCATAGTTATGATCAAATTTTTATATTATGCAAGAAACAAATTGCAGCCCGTTTAAGTTAGTTTGGGTTAGCGCTACATTTCGTAGGAATTGGATACATTTCTGACAAATCATACAAGGGAAAGAATCACCGAGTATTAACGAGGCCTTCTTAAAAACTTTCACGGCAACCAATACTTTGAAAACTTCTGAAAAATCATACTTAAAATCACGAATTTTTAAGTGGTACTGTAATAATCACCAAGTGGCAATCGAATCATGTTTAGATTATAATCTAGATAAACCTATGCAGGAAAGTAATTCTAATGATTTTGCAGTTGCAGTTAAAGACCCTGCTATAAATGCTATGGACTCTGCAAACATTACTCCGAACATAATAATTCTGGAAGAAAATATTGAATGAATGAATATTTCAAAAGAAACATACAATAAAATGAGAATAAGTGTTTACGAAATAACTAAGTTACCGAAACCGAAAAATGTTTACTCAACAAAAAAAAAAGGATAGGGAGAGAGATTCGCGGAACTCTACAGCTTCTCCATATAAAGCCGAAAATAAAAAGAATAAAAGCTGTAACACATTTTTTTCCAAAAACAAGGAAAAGCTGAAAATGAAATGCAAGTAAGACGAAATCGCAAAATTTAAGAACATTGAAGAAAACAAGAATTAAACATTTTGTATCTATTGTATTGATAAATATAGAATTTGTGAAAAGAACGGGATTCAGTGCTGTGATCTGATCAGAGTACGACGTCTCCGTATAAATACTAACTTGAAATATAATTAATTTCCAAGAGAGAAAAAAAGCTGTATCAAAAACGTTTATAAAACAAAAAAACCTGAAAATAAAATTCAAATAAGAAAAAATCTAAGAACATTAAAGAAGACAAAAATGTAACATTGTGCAAATATTGTAATCAAAAATATGAAATCACTGAAGAGAACTTCGAGGTTGAGAGTATCATCAATGTTTTCACGAAGATGTACACACTTTGAAGAGACAAATTCATCCAATTTTGTGATTGTGTAGAAAATAAGATATAAAATTATCTTAAAATAGAAGTTCGCAATTTAATATTAATAACAGAAATAAACTCAATAAATTTGTTTTTTAATAATTTCTTTTTATAGCTTCAAAGTTGCCCAACTCTTTCCTAATTGATCTTTTTTCCACTGGTCGATTGAAAAATTTGACTAATCTTAGTTCTAATGCTACTTCATCAGAAACAGGTGGACGGTTAATCAGGGCCGAGTCCACCGGCCGACCATTTTGTGCCCCACACGAAGGCGCCATATCGCAGGAGCGCCAAAGTGGTTTTTAGATCTTTTCGCCGCTTGAGTTGAAGCGCAAAGTCAACTGCAAAGCAACTGCTGTGGGCTCTGTGCCTGCATCCTGCACGCTAAACATTTTTGATACCTATATCTAAAATCAACTATTTTACATATTAACTATGTCACAACCTATCTCACCCTAGCTGCTTAGACAGAAGAACGAACTGGAGAGTAAATGGCGAAAATATTATTCTTTGTTCCTCCACAAGTGTCGAAATGAGCGATAAGAATGGCACTTTGTAGCAGCGGTTGAGATTGATGTTCTGCAGAAGTTTCTAGTTGAGCTTAGAGAAGAGGCGGAACAAAAGATGTAGGTACTTCTTAAATGGCTAAAGCGAGCATCGACGGCATTTGAGGAGGATGCCCTGGATCTGCAGGAAGTATGTTCATGAAATCATTAGGCAGAGATATTATTAAAAATTAAAAAGTAAACTGAATACTTATGAATATGCCGCGAATTTGGTTAGATCTGAAACTATAATTCAATCCACGCAGAGTAACTTTATTTCCCAGCGGGACGTATCAACGTAGGTGTCTTTAGTGACAGTCAATGAAATGGATGACTTGTCCAATAGGGTACAAAAGATGATATGTAATTTTGAGGAGGATGCGTGTGATGCGGAGAACAAATTTGCTGACGATCTGAAGGAGAAATGTGAGGAACTATTAGCAGTGAAAATGAACTGTCTACTATGTCTAGACAAAGGAAAACCTAGAAGAAAACGTATTAACCTATACTGACGAAATAAGTGGCCACAAAAATGGAAAGATTTTAAACCCCTTGTTTCAGCATGTCCTTATTGTTATCATTATGTGTAATTATTGTGAGCATGCGCAGTACTAAAATATTTTCACCTTGATATCATTAACGGTAATGGTTTCCGTGAATTACGAATAAATAAGGAATGTGTTATCGTAATCGTTGTGGTTATTTCATGGACTGCAATTTTGCCAATGCGCTGATTGATTATTCGATGACAAATTTAAAACGTACAGAAATTAAATTTTTATTAGTTAACTTGGAATATTTACAAGTTACTTTATGTAACTTAAACATAGTCTTTACATTTTTAAACATTGTAGGGCATTATTATTTCTTGGAATAAATAAAGACCAGATAATATATCAACATAAGAAAAAATCGTACGGGGATGGATATGAGGTGATTGAAATGTCAGTGTCAAATTTGAATTCCGAAAACAATCCCAAACGTCCTATTCCAACTGGATAGCATGGACATCTAAGTTTTGGTTAGTCTGGATGGTGTTGTTAATATATTCATACTGTACAAATACACAAATGTCATTTGTCATTGCCGCTATTTTTAAGAGGATTTTTGATGTTCGTGTTAAGAGGTTTGAAATATCTTTTATGAAAGGCGTCGTAATCGTATCGATAATAAAGTTACCCATAACACCACTAAAACCTGCGGTTCTTCTTAGTTGGCTTAAAAACTCCCTAATGAAATGAAGGAAATGTGATCTCCTCAATAAATACCCTTGAAGCTGATAATCAGGCTTACTCCAACAAAATTGGAAAACTGAAGCATGAGCTTAAGGTGCACCACTTTTCCATAATGTTACTTCAGGATGAACATCACAACATTGGCTTGGATGATGACGTTTTTATTGTGAATGGCTTGAAGAAGATCTTAATCTTGGGAGATGAAACTATTACAAATTTAGATAGATTAGAGTCTGTAGTGGTGAATGTTTTAAAATACAATCATTTATGTGTGATTGAGAATAAGACAGCTTGGTGGAGAATTTCACTGAAAAAATACTTTGTTATAGTTGGGTGTGAAGTAAATGACTTAGTAGCTGGTATATACCAGAGATTACGTTATATCAATAAGAAGCTGAATGACTGCACCAACACAAACATAATATTCTTATCCCCGTCTATATTAAACAACATTCA
>MU182471.1:9776-41874 GCA_016904865.1 Pissodes strobi | reverse complement strand
ATAAAAGTGCGTCAGGTGTACCTCAAGGGTCTAATCTGGGTTCTCTCCAGTTCTTAGCAGCAGTTAATGATGTATGTCGGGTTGTCAAGCATTCGAACGCATTGTTTGCTGACGACTTCAAGCTGTTTGTGAAGATTGCGACGAAGGATAAATGTGTCTGACTGCAGGAGGATCTAAATAATGCTGTTTAATACTAAAAAATGCACAACAATATCTTTTATCCTTAATAGAAACATAGTGAATATAATATCAATGATTTGGCTCTACAACAAGTTTCCTCACAAAAAGCTTTGGGAATTACATTTGATAGCTCCTTGACTTTTACAGAGCATATCACAACCAAAATTAATGAGGCTGATAAAATAGGTTTCATTCACATCTGCTAAACATTCCGGTGCTGACATTTGCCTAAGGCTATTTGACAGTTCTGTGTTGCCCAAATTGGAGTACGGAAGTCCTGTCCTTAATTATAAATCAGGTTGGTAGTAGATACCCCGATTTTGGCATTTTTATCAGTCCATATTGGATATTACCACAAACCGAGATATGAATCGGAATGTTCTCGGGAAATATTTTGGACAAGGGATATGGATAGCTTATAATAATAGTCAATGCAGGGCTACAACTTAAAAGAATTGAAAAGTTGTCAACTAAAGTTTGGCATAAAGCGGAAATTGACTACTAGTGTTTTTTAGGAAACAAAAATAAAACTGATGTGGAAAACATAAAAAAATGAACTGCTCGTAAGAAATTGAAATAAAATAGTTATTTTTATATGAAGTTGCCATAGCACTGAAAGAAGTCAATTCAGAGAATTGGCCTAAGTAAGCAGAAACTTGACAATAATGTCCTATTTTCGGAGCAATATAATATAACCAATAATTCCTTTTTTCTTTGGAAGCTGATAAAAGTTATACCAGATTTTAGCATGGGAATTTTGATACCTTACCCTTTAAAGTGCTTCATGTTACAGAGTTACCGAGATGGAAATTTTACTTAATATGGGTATTTACCCAACAGGTTTGGTCTTTGACACATTTATGAAAAACTATACGTAAATAATTATTATACACACGCAATATATGTAAAGTGACTATGAGTCACTAAAATAATTCACGATGGCTAGCGTGAAAATGTTCCACTTGAAGGGGCAGATGTAACTCGTATGTTAAATTCTTACAGTACAGGTAATCGCTGACCCATATCGTCATTCCTACAACCGAAACAATTTTCAGCGTTGGAAAAAGTGGGTACTGAAATAAATGGTAGGAAGGTATAGGTGATACATTCATATGAAATAAATGATAATTCTAAATGTAATGGGTAAATACCAGGTTTCAGTGAATAATCCTTAATAAAGGGAAAACATTGTTGAAAAATAATAACTTCAGTTCAAAATTCTACAAAATATGTGCATTGTTACCTGACTACTGACTGAACATAAACTTTAATATAACATTAGGATAATAAAATGAGAATAACTAATATATGATAAAATTATCAATCCAGTTTATTATTTAAAGTGTCTAAATACCTTACTTAATACGTCATGCGTAGTACATTGGCATCAACTTAATGTTTAGCTTAATTAAATAAGTAAAATATAATTTAATTTTTTGGGAAATTAACCTGAGTTTTATATACACCAAAATATTCTAACTTTTTATTACCGCGAAAAGGTAGGTTCGTTTGCCTTCGAACAAGAACAATAGGTGAGCCATATTTCCGAAGTATGCAAGCAAGATTTTGATTTATTTCTTAGCAAAATGTAATATATGTACAAGGTACAAAAAAACAAGTGTATTTGTGAATCACACATCAGAAGTGAATCTTCATCCGCACAAAACAGAAACGGAAAATAGCCTGCAGACCTGCACAGTGTATATAGGTATATGAGACATAACTCTTTCTCTTCATATTTTATCACATGTTTTTTGTTAAATAATAAAATGTATTTTAATAATGTTGCATAGGTTTTCATAAATAAAATATTATTTTTATTTTATGCAAATTCTCAAACACGAATGGTAGAACATACTATACACTAAATTCTGGCCAGTCCAATGGTCAATTCTTGTCAGAGAAACATAGTCGAAGATAGATGGTTATCTCACGCTTGGTTTGAATTGTAGACATGCCGAAAGATTCGCCTCACCGTGCCATGTAAATATCTTTCTCTCTACTTCGCCGTATCACACATTTTGTAACATTACGCATTCGTTGTATCACGCGTTCAACGCATGACTTATATTGTAACTTTCCTAATGCGTTCATCATCTTACTCTCCAAGCATAGCACACCTAAAGAAGTTTCATATCGACAATACGAGCTGTTCACTGGATGGTGCAATGAAAAGCTAGCGAAGGCTCAGAAAATGGTCTGATCGCTTATTTTGACGAAAAATCAGAGGTAATGAAATCGTCTTCACTTTGATCAATATATCTATGCCAAAATCCATAATAGCGGTAAAACAGGGCATTGACATAAGTCAATATAAGAATCTAATTGCTTTTTGAAAATGCCAAGCTGCTGGTAACTTCTGGTCAGATATATTTACTGAAAAATAACTATTTTACACTTGGAATCGCTGTCCCTTGCCGCCGGAATGAGTTGGTCAAGATGTGACAGTTGAGCTTGTTCAGGACAAAGATTCGGATTTTAGTAGACATTCCTGAATCTAAAACCAGAAGAAGTTGGATATATACAGTAACACGCGATAAAGAGCTAGCTGGATTATTGTTCTTCTACGAGAAATATTTGAGCTTAGGAAGTAAGGACCATAAAACATGTCGTTTTTAAGTACTCAAACGGAACCGGTAAATAGCCAAAATACTAAAAGGAATTGTGTAGCACTTGGAGCTGTTACAATACAGCATACAGGTCACTGCTTCAGGCTTACGTCCACCGCCCTTTAAATAAATGGATGAGGGGATGCAACTCAGCTAAAGAGGCAATGCAGATGAAGAAGTACTGTAGTTGCAGATGGATATATTGAAGAATCCATTATATAGTATCGAAGAAAACATTGCCCAAATCTTGAGTTCATGGTCTCTATAAAGCAATTCCGCCAATCAAAGAGGCCATAATTACACATATTCATCAAAGTAGCCATCTGGATCGACCATTATAATCAAAAATTGTGAAACTGTCCTTAATATTGCAAATAATAATATGTTGGTGCTTTAGAATGTTAAAACTGTTAATAAAGTTATAAATAAATTGATAAGTTCATAATTTTCTAATACAATTGCAATGAAATCCTTTTAAAATTAAAAACATTTTTAGAAAATCAGAAGACGCTGTTTAAAAAAGGTTAGCTTTTTTTAATTACCTATCCTATCAATGGCTTAATCCATAAGAAGTTCTTACTCTTTACCAATTTTTGCAAACTTATATTAAATTAAAAAAAGACACTCCGCACACAATGCGAGAGGTAAAAATTGTGTTGTAGCCTGGCACAAGCGACCGGGCGGGAGTTTTCCCTAAGGGAAGGAGGGAGAGGCTCAGAATGCAAAAGCATTAAATTTATAACACTTTAAGTATTATTATTGTTATAATGACTAGAATTATATAAAATTGTTATCTAAAAATACAATTTTATCACAAAGTTTATGATATCACGAAACATTGTCAGTGTAATGTTTAATTGAAACTAAAGGAATACAAATGAAACTATTTTACTAGAACATATAAATACTCGGGTAATATAATTATATAGAAATTTAGCTTATACAAAGAGGGTCCTTATCAGGGCTTTTCATATAGACGTTATTGCACTGGCATGTTCAGCAGTGCCCAACTTCCCGACCTGGAAGGACAACAAGTTTATAGTTGTTCACGAGGTATCTAAAGTTTTAGGTAAATTTTATTTTTTCGACATTTTTAATAAGTTCAAGTGCCGAAAGTTTGTAACCACTTCACTATTCGTTATCCAAGACCAGCAAAATCATTCGCAAGTCCCTCCTTTAACGCGTTTACGGGGTGCGTTACCGTGGACGTTTTTCATGGCATAGGGAAGAAGACAGTATTGCATGCGCTTTCCCTTCAGTCACAATCCGTCCAAGCTCTGGTAGATCTGGCAGATATCAAGGCAAGCCTTCCACACCTTGAACTGCAGAAGTTAGTCATAGCGATATATTGCCCGTGAGTGTTCTTTTCTTTTGTGACATATGCTGCCGTGTCTAATCGCTTATTTTTAATTATTCTAATTCCAGTGGCAGAAGCTATGGTTCTATTAAACAATGCCGACGGGGTCTAGTCTCGGCTTCAAATCGCCCCGTAGAATCCATTCCGCCCACTGAAGATGCCCATTCACTGTCTCACGCCCTCTCTACAATCACAGATTTGGCGTCAACAATTATTCCCCATCCAGACGACTCCATCCCCCAATAACTTGGGTTGGAAAGAGGAAAACGACGCACGGATTCTAATTTGGAGGACAAAACAAAAATCGTCTGAATCGTCCAAACGACTTGTTAAGTGTAACTGCAAAATTGCATCTAACAAGGGCAACTGCAGCTGTAAATATATAGGGTGCTGTGACCTATGTAAATGTCCATGTAATGTGGACGCAGATTAGATAAATCTCTATATAATTAATTATTACCCGAGTATTTAAAAGTTTTAGTAAAAGAGTTTAATCTGTATTTCTTTAGTTTCAATTAAATATTTTAAGCATTACTATTCACAATGTTTCGTGATATCACAAACTTTATGATAAAGCGTGATAAAATTGTAATTTTAGATAAGAATTCCATATAATTCTAGACATTATAACAATAATATTACTTAAATTGTTTTGAATTTAATTATTTTGTTTTCTGAGCCTCTCCCACCTTCCCTTATGGAAAGCCTCCGCACGGTCGCTTGTACACAGGAGTACCCTCACACTTACCCCCCACATCTCCCTCCCTCCCACACACCTACACCTCCCCCTCTATACATACAAAAAGGCGCACTTGCGCCCAGTGACACGACGTGAAACGATCTTTTTTTTCTTATTATACCAATTTACGGACCCCGCTGTGGGGATAAAAAAGAATTCTGGTCCAAATAGATTGCCCTGTGTCTGCGGAGTCAACGGTACCCTAATTTTTGTTTTTGGGCAATTTCTTCCAGCGATATAGGCCTGTATTTGAATAAATACATTAAGTTGACCCTGAAAAGTAGGCAACCGTTCCCTAGCCGCTTCTGCGCGGCGGGCCGTCGGCCGGGGGGTGCCACTTCTTAAATGTTACCTATAAGTATATACTTGAATCATGCCAAGTCTAATCCCAGCAGAATGAACTGCAAGGTTGGATTGAAATCTCTGCCTTACCCTCCGTACTATAAGTCCAAAATTTGTCAAGTATACCGAACGTTTGTTTACCCTTGTTATGAATGAACTTCACCCTGGACTACAACACAGTTTTATCCACATTACCGGAACAGAATTTTTGGACGCGCGTTCCGTTAACCATGCTAGCATCATCAGGAGATTACTAAAAGTTTTTAATATCCCGATGATGCTGGCATAGTTAGCGAAACGCGCGTCGGTTGCAAAATTTTATAGAATTTTCTTGATTTTGCCAAAGTTTCGAAGCCCTGATTTAGTTAGTACGCCTCGTACCCCGGAGATAAACTCAATACATACATAAACTTTCGTTAGGTCTAGCCATTATTTATATGGTCAGCCTGTGTTATGCTCATGTGAAACACCATATTTTGCGTCGTTTGTGAAACAGTTTAAGAAATTTTATAGATCACATTTTTGTTTTTGTCATAACGATCCCTCCACTCACGTGACCTAGAAATAACTTATAAAAATGGGAAGAATGTTAAAAAAGCTAAATTAGGACCACAACTTTAACCGTCTGGTGTTCTCTGGTATACTCTTTAACAAACACCAATTGAGGAGCCTAGAATAAAATGGATATAAGTGCGCTTTTGATTAAATCTATTTGACCACTCAAAGTTCATATTTGCTTGGTAGGCCAGTAAATCTAGGGGTCCGACCAAAAAAAAAATTGGGATAAGCTTAAACTTTCAGGATATCTTATTTGATAGTGGACGTAATCACTGTAAAAATCCTGCAAAATCGCATGGGCCATACTTGTCCAAAAAATTCCTATATCCGAAAAATGTACACATTTCTTCCCTATGTAAAATACTAGTAATTGCGCTATTACTTCTTTTATTCTAGGCGTTTCAATTGATTAAGAAATATTGGTATAAAGGCCAAGTGCCTCTGGCATCATTTACAATGTGTTGTACTTAAGAGACAATCTGTGTAATCTTTAATCTGCTAATTTACTACACATTTTCCTTATAAAATTTAAAATATTCTGTGATACGTGACCTAATTAGATAAAGCAGATAGCAGCATCTCTATAAAAACATTACTGTAATGCATAAAAACAAACTATAATAAACATGTTTGAGTTTGTCCCTAAGTCAAACTAACTACCTCGAGATAAGCCAAAGAAGATGAGCTGATTATCTGCAATAATATGTTCAAACTTAGGCAGAGTCTACTACCTAAATACTATATTAATAATAAATTTTGGTTTAGGCAAGTATTGCAGACAATAAAATATTTCCGTCAATCTTGGTTTAGGCTACGAACCTTTTGAGATTATGGTTACCAAACCTTTAATGAGCTTCATTCCGCAGACGAAAATTTTAGTCATTCATTTCGTATAAATCTGGTATAACATTTTCTTCTAGTGCCAAAAACAAAAAAGTTAAAGGAGGGTAATTTTATATGCGCTCACCCTATGCATTATGAATGCTACCCTCCTTAAACTTTTTGATGAAAAATAAATTATTTTAAACAAAACTTGTAGGGTTTAATCCAAATACTTTGACTACAATAACTGTATACTGGATGTGCCAAGAAAGCGTATATTATGCCATAACAAAAAAGCTGTTCTTATGATGATTTCTAAAATAGAGAAATTTTTTATAGTAAGCCCGGGAAAAACGAAAAATTATTTTATTTATTTATTATTTATTACTAACATAAAAAGTGTAATTTTATTGGTAATATTCGCGTAGTTGCTGGAAGTGATCACCATTAGCTTAAATACATAATCGATAACCCCTTTTAAATTTTTCTAAGGCGTTGTGCAGCTAATCAGGATGGTTTAATTTATTTATATTATATATTTCTTCGCTAATTTTAGATAACCCCATAATAAATGCCCAATCCAAATTGGGTATTTACTATCCAGATAATTCTCTGGGACGGTATTAAGCGCATCTTGTTGCCAGAAAATTTGTAAAAGTTTATTATATGGTATATTTTCTGAAATCTCTTTTATATCTATTCTCATCTTAACAATTATTATTATTTTACACCAGACGTTTAAAGACCGTTTTTACTTCCAAATACTTCTTCCTACAGCCCAAGAATGCAAGTTTTCTTTTCTGTTTGCTACTCCTGCTGTACTGAAAGTGGATTCATCAGTCCATAAAATATTTTGCAAAAAATCATTGTCTAATATTTGCCGCTCACCAATTTGCCACGTATCCAGAGCTTATACGTATCCATTAAATGTTATTTTGATATTGATATCTTCCGCACATCTGGCGGCATTTTTATTATTTTTATATACAATAAATTCAACTTTTACGTTATCAGAAAACTTCATTTTTAACAGTTTTATATTCACAGCGAAAAACGTCCTTTTTAAACAAAAGGTAAAACGGCGCGCTAGGTGATAATACATGGCTAAAAGAAAATGTATTTTCTATTTTTTTCTGGCTTTACTATAATAAACATCCTTAAGATATCATATATTTTTTAAATCGGCGTAAATAGAACTTTCTGGCTATGGCTATGACACGGTTCTTGAATAGTTGTAGGTTGTAATTAGTGGGAAACAGATGTCCTGGAAGTGAGTTCCACAGTGATGCAGTGCGCCAGACAAAGGAGTTCTTGTAAAGCGATGTTCTAGGTGTTTCTAGTTGTACGACGAACTGGTGCGCTTCTGCCGCCTGTCGTGACTGTCTGACAGGAGTTGCCAGGGGCGGGATGATACGGGCTAAATCCTGGGAACATCTACCGTGAAAGTATATGTAAAACAGAGACATCTCGGCCACATGTCTGCGGTGTTCCAGACCATCCAAATTCCGGGTCAACTCCGAGTCGCCGACGAGCCGCACAGCTCTCTTCTGAATGGAATCCAGCAGCTTTAGGGTGTGCTTTGGTGCGGCACCCCAGATATGTGAGCAATATTCTAAGCACGGTCTTATTTTCGCTTTATACAGCAAGAGCAACTGCCGCAGGTGTTTTTTGTTGCGAAATAGCGCACCAAGCTTCTCGGAGGCTGATTTAGCGATGTTAGCAACATGGCCATGCCGTGACATATTGCTGTTGACCGAGACCCCAGCAGTCCGATTGACGAGGATGAAGGAATGGTCGATCCTGCCATAATGATGTCAGGGCCCGCTGTATTGGCCCTCTTGGTAAACGTGGCTGCTTGGGTCTTTGCTGCATTGAACTGGACCAAATTTCGGTCGCCCCAAGTTTGAACTTTCTCCAGGTCTTGATTAATAGCCATAATCTGCTCCTGTCTGCGGTGGTGAGTCTCAGTCGCTGGTAAGGGTTTTTCTGATCTAAAGTGAGAGACAAGGGTACCGTCATCTGCAAAACTGTAAACAGGATTATTCGTTTCGATCAGCAGGTCGTTAATATAGATGAGGAACAGAGTTGGTGAAAGTATTGCGCCCTGAGGCACGCCCGCGTTGATGGTGAATGTATCCGAGATGTGTCCATCGACTGCAACGTGTAGGGATCGGTTCTTAAGGAAACTGGCCAGCCAGCTGTAGAGAGAGGCTGGCAGTCCGAAGGACGGCAGTTTGTTGAGCAGTCCGTCATGCCAAACTCTGTCGAATGCCTTTGAAATATCCAACGCAATCGCTCGAGACTCTCGGTAGTTTTCAATTGCCCTACTCCATATATGAGTGGCATAGGCCAATATATCTCCTGTCGATCTCTCTTTGCGAGAGCCGTATTGATTATCGCTGATTAGTCTGTTGTTCTCGAGGTATTTGAGTAGTTGCTGGTTGACAACACGTTCCATGACTTTGGAGATTATTGGAAGCAAGGCAATTGGGCGATAGTTTGAGGGCGTGGTTTCTTGCCTTTTTTTGGAACAGGTTGCACTCGAGCGACTTTCCAAGAGGATGGGTAAATCCCATTTCAGTAAGAAAGAGAAAAAAGCCTGGAAAAACCGGGTGTTAGTTCGTTGGCGCAGTTCTTTAGCACGATGGCAGGTATTCCGTCCGGCCCTGATGCCTTTTGGCTGTATGCTTCCATTCCTGAGGCATTCCTGCAATGCCCCAGTGGCTCCAGGAATTTCTGGTCGGTAGCAAAGGCAGTAAGTAACAACTTTACAGAAACGTCTCTCCCACCTTTGACAGACGAACGTGGCATCACGGCGACTACAGCCAGGGAAAAAGCAAACATGCTAGCCAAAATGTTTTCTTCGCACTCTACCTTAGACGTCCCCCAAGGCAAGACTCTCTCCACCATATCGAACATCAACACTACCATGGCAGAAGTCAAATTTCATCACCGTGATATTCGTAAAATCCTTAAAGATCTAGATACGCAAAAGGCATCAGGACTGGACGGAATACCTGCCATCGTGTTAAAGAACTGCGCCAACGAACTAACATCCGTTTTTTCCAGGCTTTTTTCTCTGTCTTACGGAAAAGGGATTTACCCATCTTCTTGGAAAGTCGCTCGAGTGCAACCTGTTTCAAAAAAGGCAAGAAAACCACGCCCTCAAACTATCGTCCAATTGCATTACTTCCAATAATCTCCAAAGTCATGGAACGTGTAGTCAATCAGCAACTACTCAAGTACCTCGAGAACAATCAGCGATAATCAATACGCCTTTCGTAAGGAGAGATCGACAGGAGATATATTGGCCTATGTCACTCATATATGGAGTAGGGCAATTGAGAACTACGGAAAGTCTCGAGCGATTGCGTTGGATATTTCAAAGGCATTCGACAGAGTTTGGCATGACGGACTGCTCCACAAACTACCGTCCTGCGGACTGCCAGCCCCTCTCTGCAACTGGCTCGCCAGTTTCCTTAAGATCCGATCTCTGCACGTTGCAGTCGATAAACACATCTCGGACACATTCACCGTAAACGCGGGCGTGCCTCAGGGTGCAATACTTTCACCAACTCTGTTCCTCATCTATATTAATGACCTTTTGCGTTTTGCAGATGACAGTACCCTTGTCTCCCACTTTAGATCAGAAAAACCCTTACCAGCGACTGAGACTCATCACCGCAGACAGGAGCAGATTACAGCAATTAATCAAGAACTGGAGAAAGTTCAACCTTGGGGAGACCGAAATTTGGTCCAGTTCAATGCAGCAAAGACCCAAGCAGCCACGTTTACCAAGAGGGCCAATACAGCGGGCCCTGACGTCATTATGGCCAGATCGACCATTCCTTCATCCTCGTCAATCGGATTGCTGGGTGTCTCGGTCAACAGCAATAGGTCCTGGCATGACCACCTTGCTAGCATCGCAAAATCAGCCTCCCAGAAGCTTGGTGCGCTATTTCGCAACAAAAAACTCTATACACCGCAGCAGTTGCTCTTGCTCTACAAAGCGCAAATAAGACCGTGCTTATAGAATATTGCTCACATATCTGAGGTGCTGCACCAAAGCACACCCTAAAGCTGCTGGATTCCAATCAGAAGAGAGCTGTGTCTCGGCGACCCGTAGTTGACCCGGAATCTAGATAGTCTCGAACACCGCAGACATGTAGCTGAGATATCTCTGTTTTACAGATACTTTCACGGCAGATGTTCCCAGGATTTGGTCCGCCTCATCCCGCCCCTGGCAGCTCCTGTCAGACAGTCACGACAAACGGCAAGAGCGCACCAGTTCGTCGTAGAACTGGAAACACCTAGAACATCGCTTTACAAGAACTCCTTTGTCTGGCGCACTGCATCACTGTGGAGCTCACTCCCAGGACATCTGTTTCCCACTAATTACAACTTACAAATATTCAAGAGCCGTGTCAATCAACATCTTCGCACACACACCGCTCGTCGAGCGCCATAGGGTCTCCCTTTGGTATGTGTGCCACTGCCATAAAAAAAAGGCCAATATTATCTGAAAAACGCTAAAAAAAAATTAAAATTCTTATTTGAAAAAAGAGAGTTGATGATGACCCCTTGAAGACGAAACGTCGGATTCAAAACTGGATTGGATACTACCATTGGATTGAGCGGACAAAGCGGCAAAGGGAAAGTGCAATTCGATTTAAAATCCGTTTTTAAATAAAGTTAGGAAAAAAATAAAACGATTTTTCAATATTTCGGTTTTTTCGGATGCTCGGAATTTTAAAACTTTCTAAACGGCATATTGTTAGGCATCTCAATGCGCAATTTTGCCCTTACAGTTTTCAAGTTCCTAATACATAGACTCGAATTCGAGCCACCCTGTACAGGGTATTCCAATTTCGGCAATTTTGCGGGGTATCTCCTTGATTTTTAAAGATAGAGCGTTGCGGTTTTCGCGACGTGCTACTTTTTTGTGAAACCAAAGATGGAGTCAGCAAAATTTTCATAACATTTTTGGTTTATGAGATATAGGGTAAACTTGAAAATAATCACTTTTGAGGCACCCTTCGTATCTCAGTTATCTTGAAACTTATCGAAGAAGGTAAAACGTATTCATTTCATTTTTACGTAGAATCCATTGACGTAGTTAGATTTTTTCGAACACCTTCCGTTTTTTTAGTTATGAAGCAAAGATATGATTTTTTAATCGAAACGCCCTGTATATTATTTTTTATATTTATTAGGCATAATGAGGGCTTTCCAAAAATTTATAATTGTATACAATTATTTTCAGAAACAAGCTCAGAATATAAGATTTTTTAAAATTTCCTTTTGTGTCCAGTTAATAGGTAGTAAGTAGGCTATGGCTAAAATTTATTAAAAACAAAATCCATGTAAGCAATTATTATACTAGAGATCTAATACTTTCAAAATTAATTCAGAAGATCTTTTCTAATTCTCAAGAAGTTTCTCTACTCTTATCTTGGGAATATAAAATCCAGCAGCAGATCGACTCGATGGCCTTACTTTACTATATGTCTACCGTGATATACGGTGGTTATAAATAAGTCTTTTTTCTTCTAAGAAAACAAGACTTGATTTTGTAATTTAAAATTTCATTTTTGAAGTGAAACTTCTTGAGCGAGGGTCGAGGGTAAGTCCAAAAAAATTAAATTCAAATGAAACGGAAATCAAAGTGAAACACTTTAATGAAGCATGTTCCAGTATAGCTAGAGGGCTAAAATTTTCAGGAAATGTAGCCGGGGTAAAATGAGGATCCTGGACAAAAACTGGATCCCATACCCACCCCCACCCCTGTTCGACCAGGAGAGGGGGGAGAGGGAAAATCTAAAATAATTAATTTCAGTAGAACGGGAAGAGCTACGGGTGGCCTCATGGGGATCAACCTTTGACCATATGGAGGACCGGGGCTCTAATTTAAGGGGGAATTTTGGAAAACAAAACGATTTTTGCCGATATCTTTGCAACGGAGTTTCGGACCGAAAATCTGCTAAGAGATGACCCCGTTTTACGAGGTCATCAGTGGTAGTGGGAGAATTATACCCCACACTCCACCGAATACACAAAATTTTTCGAAAAAAATGGGAAAAAAACTGAAAAAAAACGTAAAAAATTATTCGGAAAGTAAACGAAATAAGAAAAAATTATATTAAAAAAAAAGTTTGAGAATTTCGGCGAAAAAACGGCGAAGCAGTTGAGCTACGAGGTCGGGGATGGCAAAAATGGAAAGAAAAAACTTAAAAAAAAAAGTTAAAAAAGAAGAAAAATGTGTCGAAACCGGGGGCAAATGTTGAGCGTAAATATGCTTACAAAAAATAAAAACTCAGTTCTCTCCTTCAGAAGTTTCACTTCAGTTGTGTGCTTATAAAGATGAGGCACATAATCTTTTTTATTAAGAGTTGCCACCTTTAACTTCATAAGTTGTCTTTTGTTGCTCTTTGTTCATAATTTATGTTTTATTTGTTAAAGAATATACGAGAAAGTTTGTTCATTTAATGAGTGAGTCTTTAGTTAATAATGTTTTGTTGCAATGTTTGTTAAATATATTTATGTCATCACTAATATATACACACAATTTGTTTATTTTGATCTTTAATCTGCAAAAATGTGCTAATACAGTTTAGTTTTGTTAGAAAGGCCACAAGATTAATTTAAATAACTAGACAAATTATGAATATAATTAAGGTGATTTCGAAGCATAAAGAATATTAAACGAAAATGTGGATAATTTAAACCTGGTTTCTACAATGTAAACAACTTAACGGTAATCTAATCGTGCCTATCGTGCCTTTCAAACAATGGAAGTTAGCCACTTCCGAAATGAGTACCTATTATTATCCTGTCTATACTTGTGTACCTATAAATATCAGAATACCTGACCAATAACAAAAATAGTTGTTTTGGCCAACATGACAACTGGATACTTTTCTGCATAGTTAATTTGCGTTTTAAAATATTTGGTTGAAATACCATCTCAACCAAACCAATGGTTACTTAAAGCGATAAATTAACTTAACTAATAATCACTTTCCATGAAATAATTGTGTAAACTTCTTTGTTCGTTTCTGAAGCATTACTTTTAAAATACTTTTAGCAAAAAAATACGTCGCTGATGGCCAATATTTGTTTTTTTTCCAGGTTTTAAAATGTTAAAAGTTGATTTGCGACACGAGTTCTTACCTTCTTCTAGCAAAATAATTTAATATTGGAACTCATAAATGTTGGGAAAATTATTTCGCTCACCCAACTGTTTTTTAGAAATACTCGGTAAGTATCAAATTTCACCGACACCTATCTCCAAAGAAAATAGTAGTTTCTTTGCTATGACGTCTCCCTTGATCTCAGTATAAAATGACAGGCAGAAAATGCACAGTAGATAGGAAAATAATATTTTATTACACATTTCTCAAAAAAAAACACCATGATCTGTTTCTGATGGGTTGTTATGAGAGGCAAAAAATATGGAAACAAGATTTCGCAAATCTGAGAATATTTGAAAAACCAATTTTTGAAAAACATAAATAAAAAGAGTCAATAGACAAGCATAAAAGCCTAATTAGGTTAAGAGTCACTACTTTGAACTTCGATTAGGTAATGGCCCGTTAAGTTAATTAATGTCTTGAATATATTAATGACAGTAGTACAACATTAATTCATGTATGATATTCAAAACGATGATTAGTTCAGCAGTGACTTATCGAAGTTTAAGGTAGTGGCCCTAAATATCTTAAAAAAACTGAAGCTAAATAATAATAAATAATTCATATCTGAGAGTGGAGTGTAATATATTTACCAAACTAATCTTCTAACATAAAAAATATATGAACTATTTTGCATTTATTGTGATGTTATTTAATTCCGGACATTCACATGTTCATGTATTTAGCTACAATAACTACCTTTTCTTCATCCATCAATATTCGCCGAAAATAATCAGCTCAAAGAGTTTGCATGAAAGCGTGTTTTCAATACTGCAACAGTGAAGCGAACGGAGTAGAACGTGACATAATCCAACGTTTTTCCAAAATCGAAACAAGACTACGAAACCGACATAGTATTGTTTTGAGCCCTGGTAAGTTTTTGGAAGAGGCAAATTTTGCTGCAGTGGGCTGTTCCTCGGAATCCTGTGCATATACTGACTCATATATAATAGAGCTAGTATTCATCTGAATAAACTTATGGAGGGCACTAACACTGAATTTAGTAAGCAGTATATCTTAAAAATATGGCGTCCTATAGAGGGGGTGATTGAAATTGTAAGTGTTGTGATACCTAAGTTCTATGCGACACCCGGACTAAATTTTTATGGTCACTCACCCGTAACTCAATGGATTGTTCCCGGAAGTAAAGCCAGATCCAGCCGTAAAGTCAGATAATAATAATTTCTGTTTTAATTACAATAATATCGGAGGATTGCGGACTTTCATGACCTTTATCGTACTATGCTCATTATGTGCTCTCGGAGGTTTGGCTTACTGGTTAACTCAACGATGCAATCTTATGTCCTAGTGATTTTCAGGTCTTCGGTGGTGATATGAAGCCGACTGGTAGCAAGCAGGTTTGCATGCACACCGATGTTCATGTTGAGAACGTTGAAGTAGTATTGAAGTATTAAACTTATGTTTTAGTGTTGGGGTCTGATTATTTTTGATTTCCGTAATGGTCGCACCCAGGCTGTCAAATATGGCCCTGCTATATCTTATAAAATGCAGGTTCCCTCAGAGGTGCCAAGGTTCCCACTGCGGTCCTATTCTTTTTTTGTGGGTTGTGGGTGACATTGGCAACTGTATGTAATAGCCATTTTCTATCATTTGCTGATGACCTTAAGGCATACCGACCTTTGTTGCAGAATAACCTCATATGTTTTGTCAAGTGGTGTCAAATTAACATCAATAAATGTTTTCAGGCTTCAGGATCCACTTAAATTCCAATATAACTTGACCGACATAGGTACCTATTGTCACTCCGAACGTTTTTGTGCTACACTATAGAACTGGGAACTGGCCTTGCAGCGTGCCGCTTCTCTGTCTGTATGAGTCATCGCCCGGCCGGCCGCGAAGATTCAGGAACGCTGGAATTATCTCGATGGAGAATCATATAGAGTGGCCTCGCGACTTCCCGAGTATTCGTGATAGACTTTAAATCGTATATAAATAGGGAATAGCGACGAATTGTAGTTAGTTAATCATTGAGTGTGGAACTGTAAACAGATATTAGTTGTAAAGTTATAAGAGTAGTTTAGTGTGTCTGATTGTATACAGTGGTAGAGAATAAAGAGAGTATTTAGTTGAAAATAGTCAAGTTGTAATTTTGTGAAGAACCCACGGGAAAAACGTAACATTTGGTGTCAGAAGTGGGATTGTGAAGAGATCGGACTTGTGAAGTATTTTATAACCTTCTATGGTTAATACAAGGCAACAAACGACAGAAATGGAGCAAATAAATAAAATGTTGGCCGATTTCATGGAAAATCTAAATTCTGAGAGACAAACAGAACAGGACCGGCTTCAGAAAATGTTTCAAGATCAAGAAGATAAAAGGCAAGCGGATCGGGAAGAAGATGAACGTAAAAGACAAGCATAACAGGACCGGCTTCAAAAAATTTTGCAAGACCAAGAAGACAAAAGGCAAGCAGAACAGGACCGGCTCCAGAAAATTTTACAAGACCAAGAAGATAAAAGGTAAATAGAATAGGACCGGCTTCAGAAAATTTTACAAGAACAAGAATACAAAAGGCAAGCAGAACAGGATCGGCTTCAGAAAATGTTTCAAGATCAAGAAGATAAAAGGCAAGCAGAACAGGACCGGCTCCAGAAAACAAGACCAAGAAGATAAAAGGCAAATGGAACAGGACCGGCTTCAGAAAATCTTGGACATGCAAAACGAAAAATTTGAAAAAGAAGTAGACAATATACAAAAGGAAATGAAGAATCTTCAGGCAGAAGTGACCAGACTAAAAAATGAAGGACCCACCCAGAGGGTATTCGCCACAGGACAGAATATAAAACCTCCAACGTATGACGGTCAAACATCTTGGACAATGGACAGAAGACAATTTGAAGCCGCTGCTGTTGCCAACGGTTGGAATAAAAAAAAAATGGCCACATCACTAGTGGTAGCGCTACGTGGACCTGCCCTAGAACTACTACAGACCATTCTCATCAGCCAACAAGGGAAATATGACATACTTGTAGCTGCCCTGGAGAGACGATTTGGCGACCAGCATAGAAGACAGCTCTATCAGGCACAAGTAAAGTCTCGACATCAGAAGCATGGTGAAAACCTGCAGGAGTTTGAGGTAGACGTTAGACGTCTCATTCAATTGGCCTACCCGGGAGCAACAGAGGAATTTCAAGAGGAACTTGCTGCCCAATATTTCGTGGATGGTATCAGAGATCCAGAAACTCAGAAGATGCTACGTCTAGCCAAATTTGATAACAGCAGTGAAGCTTTGGGTAGAGCCCTAGAAATCGAGGCGGCCTGTAACATCTCTAAGCCAAAAATTAGGGCCGTATCCATCCAGAAAGAAAAGCCGCGTAACAGATGTAATTTAACTGAGATGGGCGAAATTCTGGCCTCGGGGAGACTCCGGGAACCAATAGAAGATAGGCCACGTAACCAAAATACAGCAAGTCAGTGCTATAGATGTGGCAGGACTGGGCATTTCAAAAGAGACTACCGAGTACAACTACGGTCTAGATCTCCATCCAGAGACGCCAGAGAGGGCCTCCAAGTCAAATCAGGAAAACTTCAATTAGTCAACATTGCGGGGCGGGTGTTGGCTAAAGCAGATAAAGCCCCCAGGATCGTCTCCATAAAAAGTCTAGGGAAAAACGCCGACAGTCTACCTATTAAAGGAATGATCAACGGAAAAGCCATTACAATTACTGTTGACACTGGTGCGGCGGTATCTTTGGTAAGGTCCGACAGAGTAAATAGATAAGAAGTCCTACCCATTGTCGGTTTTAGACTGGGTTTTCTACGTGAGAAATGAGAAGTATACTTACGAAGATATTAAGAGGCAGTGACGGCTCGCTTAATACACCAAGGGAATCAATGATTCACCTTAGATTTTTCCATACTATTTTTTAATTACAATCACTAAAACGGTATATTAACTTAAATCATAAACAAATCAACATAAAATTATAAAATGTTGAATTGTTCAGCCGCTATGAATAGAAGATAAAATCAGAATAATTATTGGATATCGGTATATTCCTCAAAACGCGCCAACATTGTCAAAACGCGCGAACTTTACTTTCGTTCCATGTCAAATCGCTTTCGCCTTGATTGAATTAACACCCGTTCCAGTTTATAACGATGCGGTTGTTTACGGTGGTTGCCATGGCAACGCATCATATTGTCCACATATTATAGATAAGCGCTTATGGGAATGACACCATCTCGAAAGCATGTTTAATTTCCGAATTGGTATATCGGGGGTTTTAATTCGTGTTTAACAGTGGTTGCGACGTTGCATTTGAGTATAGGTGCGTGCATTACTTTTGAAATTTCTTTTTGTTGTTGGTTTTCGATTCGGTTTTCGATAATAGAACTAAATAAAAATAACTTTACATTTTCCTGTTTATGATCCGGTATGTTTCTTCCTCTATAAATCTGTTCTGTAGGTAAAATTATGTAAAGTAAAATGTGGTACTAGGTACTCTCGCTGGGGTGGGGGGAGAAGGTAATTAAATTTGATTCACGAGTTCTTATTGTCACGAGCCGCCCCTGTTAAGAGGTTCTTGGATCCTAGTCAAGGTTGATTGAAAATCATGAGACCTAGCAAAACTTGCCCCTTTAATTTGCAAATTATTTTCAGTAAAAATAAATGAATCATTATATCAACATTTAATATAATCTGACACTGTTTAAACAACTTAACATTTCTCCCAACGTCTTAGAGATAATGTAAGCATAGGTTCAACCAACAGTTGATTACCAATAATGTCATTAAATATAAAATATCTACAACCCATTTGATAGATGATTTTATTATGAAGATATATTGTTTTCTTGGAATTCGTTCTAACTTCTATCTTAAGATTAAGGTCTTTAAGTTTCAAAATATCTATTTATAATACATATCAAAATAACAGAACCAAAATTGATAGGACAATCACCAAAATGGCGTGCAATCAAATTATTAGAGCAAGTTCTATTTATTGCGCAGTACCTACTTGCAATATTTTGTTGCGTATAATGAATTTTGCATAAATGTATATGAAAAATGTATGTGAATCCTTTACAATAAGTTTTAACACTCACCTGGGGTCACTAACTAGGGTTTTTGAAGACTTAGTTGTAGAAGATCCTTTCTGTGTAATATTCCAATTTAGAAGTCTAGATATACGATTTTCTTTATTCAGTAACTTTATTCCCAAATTGGTTTTAATCCTTATTTGCTTCATTTTAAGAATTTTTAACCTTTTCAGCATACACCTAAAATTTTTACACCATAGATACCTAACGTAACACAACAAAACACTCTTTTCATTAGTTCAATAGCGAATTTAAAATTTTAAATGTTCGGTTGACCACACTATACCTATCGCATTTTTCTAGACTTTATTTTTAGGGTTTTGATTTAAAACATATGACTAACCAATACGTAATAACAACCGTCTATTATAAAGTTTAAAGAAGTATGTGTGTTACGATGTTATAAGAACGGATTTACACTAGAATGGCTGTATTTCAAAATCTTATTTATTAATACTTATGCGTGTAAATATTGGAATTATAAAAATAATTGTACTCGGAGTTTTTCAATGAAAAAATATTTTTTGTATAATTTGCTATAAATAGTACAGCGCTTTATTGACGTAGTAATGGTGTTTAAATTTGGATTGTTTTTTATCAAACACCTAGATTTACCGGAGTGTGTCGATAAACTATTAAAGAGCCATGAAAATATCACCTGCAAATCTAATTAGATAAGATAAGGATATGAAAACTGATTTTTTTTGAATTTCTAAGCCAAATATTCAACTAATTTAAATATCCCATTCTCAGAGCCTAGTTAAAAGCTAGTTCAGAAAAAATATTAATAAAATAATTATAATAATAATAAAAATAATGCTTGATTCGTATTAGAATTTAAAACACCAGCAATCATCTGTCGGATATGGATGATTTGCAACTAATGGCTGCTTAAAAGTGTAAAAAAGGTCGCCATAGATATAGGGATATACCTAAACCGGTCCACATCGGAAGCCAATAAGAATTCAAAACTGCTTTAACTTTGAACCAAATAAAAAAAAAACTATTTATTTCCTTAAAGGCAAATTTTGTTGACTTGGATGCAATTACCTAAATTTCTAACCATATCATACAAGGTAATTAATAAGGTATAAGGTTAGTTACAGATTTAGAAAAATTACAAGTTTCAAACAAATTTGCAAGTTTCTTACTTGTTTAAGATGAAAATTAGGGTAGATTTTTTCAAAAAAATCTGTAATGTTGAAAAAAGTATGTTTCCGTTATTGACTTATATCATGGTATGTAGTATGTAGTACATATCGAGATGCGGACTAGTTTAATTCGGATTAGTGTAGGTAAAATCAGTCGATAATTTTAGATGCAAAACGGCCAAGGCTTCGAATAAAGAAAGTAGGAGTATGGTTAGAGGGTATACTAAAAATGTAGGTACGCGTATTCTATACTAAATATTCCTTTGGCCAGTAGAGTGGAGCATCACCAACATTCTGACTTCAACGCAAAAGGTATATAAGTACCTATTCTTAAGTACAAACTGAAGAAGTTAATAAAGAGTCAAAAGGGTCTATATTCGATAGGCTTAAAGGACATGAATGATGTATTATAAAGAACGTAAAGCAAACAGTTTTTTTTTGCTTTACATTCTTTATAATACATTATTTATCACAATCTGTTGGATAAACAGGCATGGTATTTACAATAAATGTAAAGGATAACAAAATATTTGTCAACGAAAAAATTATGGCACCTATGGAAATCAGCAAACCCCAACCACTTCAGTAAAAAATACGGTTTAAACAACCCTCGTGGAAACCGGCACTTACACTCGAAATGGTTGGATGAGTGCAGGTCAGGAATAAATATTTTGTCTATAGCCTAATTATTCTGTTTCTGACTCATTCCGCGTAACGGTGTACCTTTTTTTAGTGTTAGTTTGGTTCTCTTTACATATTGATGGTAGGCGTTTTGGTAAAGGCTGATTTTGTAAGGCAAGTTGGAAAATTTTCTAATTTTGAATAACAGTACCAGGACCGTCTTTAATTCAGTCAGTGTCCCGGGGCAATAAAAAACATTAAAAAACCGACTGTCTGCAAAAACGAAATTTTTACTCGCAAGTATCCATAACCAAAATAATAATTATCGTTCTAATCTTGCGTACATAGAAAAAAAAATAAATATACAGTGTGTCCCAAATGGGTGATGTATGTATTGGGATTCCGGAAATCATAAGGCATTGAAGAAAACGGGAAAAGGTGTATACAATTTTATTAATAATGTTATAGGGTTATATGATTTTGAAAAAAAATTTAGCACTTTTTCAAAACAGTTTTTATAAGCCACAAATAAATTTTTGGAGCAACTTTTTGTCAAGAATATCACATTTCAACGCTTTAGTTGCGTGAGGCCATCACCAACTTTGTTTCTCCGTATAAACGCAATCTATATTGAATTTTACCTTCTATTTAAAGTGCATTTTATTACCATTCCAGGGATATAGTGCCAATTGTTGCAAAAGAGTTTAAATATAAAAATAATATTTAAAAATAAATATAAAAATAATAACTAACTTGCCTCTCTCTTATATAACTAATAAAAAGCTAAAGTCTAAAATATGAAAAGAACTTATTTGGCATTAAATTTAGAAAAAAATGTATTTAGTCTGAGGATGTCGATCCGAGAAGCAGAAATAATACACTGTTTTCTTTTAGATGGAATTCTTCCACGATTTAGCAATATTTTTGATAAACCTTTACTACTCGAGGACAAATTGAACTATGCAATTGTATAATACGCACCACTAATTTAGAATGGATAATGACATGACCAGAAATAATCTAAAAAAGTAACACAGCTCGTCATAACAAATCGTAATAATTACATGAAGTTTAGGGTGTAATATAAACTAATAACTGGCTTCTATTTTTTAGCAGTTTAACGGAGTGTAAAAGTAAAGTGCCGCACTGTAAAGAAACGTTCAATTATTCTAGGCTACGAGATATTCGTTGAAATGCATTTACTTACTAAATAACTTAAATAAATATAAATAATTAAACAATAATCATAATAATAATAAAATAAGAATAATCATAATAAGTAATTATTAAAAAAAATAATTGTTATCTCTTGTAAAAGTTTGAACTTTTTTCATCAAATGTGCATTACTTATCATTGGAAACGAAAATAAAATGTCTCTTTTAATTTGCCTTCTAAGGCTGATGATGTCTACAGAGAACCAAAATGATTAAACTTAAATTTGAGATCACTGTTAGCTTTTTTGCATAACATGGAAAAAACATAGCAGTTTTTAAAAATGAAACGTTTTAGTGTTTTCAAAATATCTTAGAATCATGAAATCAAGTTAGTAAAACACTGACTAAAAATTTCTCTCATCTAAACGCTCCTCTTCTAGGTTTTATATTTTCCGATGATGATCCATTGCCAATTTGAGACACACTGTGTATAATACCAACCACATAAACGTACATAAGTCACTAACTATAACCCAAATAGTAACACACTTAACTCTTCAATACTCTAATCTTAGGCACATGGAAGAGAAAGCAAATTTGAAAATATTTGTCACAGAGATACACACATATTAGTTTAAGTATACCTTCAACAACTAAAAGATTACATTTTAAAAGTAATTAATCTAATGTTAAGTAGGTAAGTGGAAAGGGAATCAAATATATAAAATACAATAATAAAGAAACCAGTCTAGGCAACAAAAATTAAAACCCAAAATTTAAAATTATAAATATTGCCTTGCTTCTGCTCTTGAAACAGTTTTTCTCAATCAGATTCTACATTAATATTCAAAGTGTCAAGAATTTCGTGTTCAATAAAAACAGTTGTTAAATTATTATTTAATCTTTCGTTTGCTCTTGTGAACCCCATGTGATGTTTGATGTATTTTAATTTACTAATTTCTGCAACTGTAATTTTTATTATAGGTGTTTTTTTTTGTCAGTCAGTTGGGATTCGTATAATTTTAGTTTAGTTCGCCCCCTTATCGTAAGTCGCCCAGAAGCTCTACTCTATCCTGCTGGTTGCGACGGTCCTGTACAACAGACAAATTGACCAGTTTTCTCCAACACACATGTCCACACAGAATTAGACAATTTTCACGCTTTCAATTTTTAGAATATAGGGTACAAACAGATCATCTATCAATCAATTATTGCCGTTAAACATTTATCGAATTACAGTAGGTAATCGAGAATTATTGTTTTGATTTGTCTGTTAATAATTCTTCCGTGTAAGCGTGGAAAAGCTATACTCTATCTATAGGTAGATCCTTATCAGTAGCTTCCTGACAAGTGGGAAAAATAGACAATATACACTGTTTTGACATGAGATGATTTAACGCCCAAATAATAATAATAATAACTTCCAGGACCACTGTGACTCAGATTTTGATCTACATGACCTGTGGATGCCCGACATGACATTGATAGCCTAGGTATAAAGTATAAAGACTAATACTTCGAGAGAATTTTTGTTGAGCAAAACAAAATAAACAATATTTGCCGCAAACAAGACTTAAATTTGGCTTACCTATAAAATATCCCAGATTCATCATTTTTAACTTCCGGTAAATCAGAGCGATCTATACACTTTTCAAAATTTTTCCTGTTTTGTTGACCTCTTTTAAGCGTAGATCTTCCAGCTGCAATCACACGCCTGCCTTTTTTCCGTATAGCGTTCGATCTTTGCAAAAAGCATTGATCACACGAGTCGATCGGGTCATCTTGACTTGCCCGATAGACTTCGAGACTTCGCATTGAATTATACATTTGATACACTGTTTTGGCATAAATATACCAAACTTATCTTTTCAATTGTGTGCTATATATAGGGTTACCCTAAAATTAACTATATTTGCAGCTATTTATTAATGAAATTTAGTATATAGGCGTAACGAAATACTGCGTAGTTCAAAATGATGAAGCAGTGTTGCCTCATTTTTACTTTTTTTGGGAAATTATGCAAGAATTATTATTTTACCCTATATATTATAATATTTTATTGATAAAGAACAGAAGAAATACTGTATAGTATGATGAAAAGATGTTATCAGATTTTAATACAGCTATTTATTTTTTCGGATGTATAGTGGGATAATTAGTACAACTTAATTATTACAAATGACGAACTAGTTTAAAACGAAGCAATACATACAAATGATTTTTTAGTGAATTTACTAGTTGCCATCCCTGGTTGGCAAGGTTGAAATTATTCCACTGCATTTAAAAGTCTTTCTTGCCTAATATTATTCCTTACCGGAACATTTATTTTTATTTTTCCTTTTCTAAACTCATTGCTTTATCCTTGTATACCACTGTTTTCAGATGTCGTCGCACAAAAAAATCCAAAGGATTTAGATTCGGGGATCTTGGCGGCCACCCTGGACTCTTTCTTCCTATTCAACGGTTTAGAAATACCGCATAATGCGTAAGCGCACCATTCTGCCGGAAAGAATTTCTTCAAAATATTGATTGACGGATCAACCAACGTATTGAGGACTTGAGAAATAAAATATGTGTTGTAAATTTATTAGGATTCTCTAATGGATCTGTGTTGTGTGAGGAATGGCTTTTAAATGCAAAAGGAGAATTTCAATATAGGTTGAGGCAGTGTCAAGCTGCTTAGGAATGACAATTTGAACATTAAAATAGTATATTATTTTATATGGAGGAAAAGTGATACTTTTCATGGCGCGCTCGTGTTTAACAGCCGAACGGAGTGAGGCTGGTAATAGAGAGCAAGCCATGAAAAGTAACTTTTCCTCCAAATAAAATATGCTGTTTTTTCTTCAAATGTCGACAAATTAATGCAAAAACGTCTCTTTTTAATAGTAATAATATCTAATTATTATTAAAGATAAATGGGTTCGCAAGGCGGCTTAGACCACGGTCGTAGGTGGCCTTGCTTAGACTGGTGTCGGTGAATGTAATGTAAAGTGACCAGACGTCCTGCATTGAGCAGGACAGTCAAGCATTCATAGACTCTGTCCAGCGAATGCAAACGTCCTGCAAAATGTCCTGCAATTCTCTTTTGTGGTATGTGATATGTACAAAATGACTACAAAATTAGCTAATTGTTTATACTATACTATATAATGCAAAAATGAGAATCTTAAATATCACCCCATTACTATTTTTGACCATTTTTGATAGTGCGTCATACTCATACGTCATACGTCAAATATTGGCGGCGCCGTCGAGTCGGCGGCTACTCTGCCACTCTGTCAGAGTATTGGCATTGGTCTACTTTATAGGAGGTAAAGAGGTAATGGTTAGTCTGAATCTGGTGTTTCGGTATGTGACGTCGCAAAGGTCATTCGTTTGTTGTTATAAGTACCAATTCTGCTTGTTTCGCGCCAATAGTGAGAAATACAATTTTTTATTATGTTCCTAAAACCAAATATTATTAAAAGTTTTTATTGTTAAATGTTTGTGTAGACGTTGATGTATTGGAATTTGAAAACTATCTGTTTGAATGATTGATTTTTTATTAAATTGTTATATCATTTTCTGACAATATGGCGAACTCACATTCAAAAACTCCTAGGTTTCAGACAGCTCTGATTCATCTGATATTGCAAACGTACGACAGAAATCCAACCTAGCCAGTCCAAAATTCGACTAGACGTTAGCGAGGTACAAGTCACGGATAGTCCTGACCAATCAAAAGCAGGACGCTACGGTTCTGCGTTCAATAAGCATGGATCTCCGCTCACTTCGCTCGCTACGGGAGCTCAATCAACAAGAACCAACCAAAACTAACCCAAAATTAAGAAAAAAACTATATTAATAAAAAACAAACATAACGTTAAAAAAAGGTAAACGAAACATCTGTCGCGACCGGCGGGAATCGAACCCGTAGCGCAGGAATGACAGGCAAACACTCTGCCTACTACTCCACCGAGGCGTTGTAGGAGTTTCGCTAGAACGTAAAGACATGGATAATTCCGATATACGCTAGCGTCTTGCTTTTGATTGGTCAGGAATATCCGTGACTGGGACCTCACTAGACGCTAGTAAAATTCATCTGTCAGTAACCCGTTATTCTTTTTTTAATAAAATAGCGAAGGTGCTAAAACACCACCAAAAAAATGTTGGCACTTATTTTCACAATTGTAATGTCCTGCATTGAGATCTTAGAATTATGGTCACTTTAATGTAATGTAACATAAAGCTGTCAGTGGACACTGTCAACAATAATTATTTTTTTAAGATTCTCCGATTGCGTTTTAATTCCGTATTGATAAGCAGTTATTGAGTAAGTTCGATTAAATAATAACCAATTTGTTCCTAAATTAGTGATTTTTAGAAATGCAGCCACAAATTGAGTGATAAATACAAAATGTAGTTTAATAAATCTTGAGTTTTTGACGCTTATTTTGTTGTCTGTTTGTATTGTATCTATGTTGCTATGACAACACTTTTACCTCCGCCGGCGGAAAAGTGAAAAGTAAAGCTCCGGCGGAGGAAAAATGAAACTTCACGGCCGCCTATACAGTCGAGTAATGACGGATTTACTGACGTTTGAAGAAAAAATTGTTTATATGACTTCATTTTAAATTAGTTTTCATTGTAAGAATTAGGTTGTAGTAATTATCCCACAATAACTCCGATTAAATAAATATTTGCAATAAAACTGATACAAGATGTTTACGAATAAAATATAATACATATGTAAGATAATAATTTCTGAAAAAAGTAGAGCATGTGGCAATATTGTCTTACCATTTTTGACTCGGAGATACTTCGCTACACCTATATACTAAATTTATTTCAGTTACAGAGATGTTTGACAGTTTCAATACATATGACTAAACCTATAGAAAATTTCCAATACATCCCCGTTGACCACCGTTTCGTAAAACAAAATGATTTAACCTTTATCTCTTTGGTATATTATAACAAGTCACATATTTTATTTTGTTTCAGTGGATGAGTGGGTAAGAGAACTATTAAATGTCATATAATGATGTGTCTAAATAATTTATTTTTGTAAGATTCCTCTGGGGCTCTTAATTACCTGCTAGATAATAAATTACCCTATTTCAACGAATCTGATTTTCACAAGTAAATGATTTTTTTTTAAATGGGAAAAGAACTATGAAAAATGTGCAGGGATATCCAAATAAAAGTGAACAGGCTTATGATTTTGTTATTTTTAAAGATGGAAAAAATATCAAATATGACAACGTTGGCGATTTTTATGGACCATTCATATATCTTATCAGCAAATAAATTGAGCATCGAATAAAAAAATGTAATATAAAACATCAATTTCCTCTACTATGTTGGGGTTTCGAACCTTCCGCAAAATGCACTTAAACAGAGTTTTATACACAATACCGAAAGAGAATTTTTGCACTCTCCCGCGCGTTTCGCTAACCCTGTTAGCATCATATAAGGAGGCGATTAAAACCCTCAATTTTAAGCATCTCTTGATGATCCAAACATGGTTAGCGAAACGCGCGTCGAGTCCATACCGACTCAATAACATATAGGTGTTATTGTTAGGTGTTATTGGTCGAGTGCAAAAATTCTGTTTCGGTATTGTGGATATAACTTTGTTTTAGTTAATCAATTTTCTCACTTGTTTAAAATTTAATGGTAGGATATTTATTGCATTTTTGAATTCTATAAGAAGTCAGGCAGATTTTGTACAGCATCCCTTATGCGATTTTTCAGTCGTTTTTGAAATGTTTCAAAATAAAAATTATTTCCCATAAACGTACCTAAATATCCAGGTTGCAAACGAAATACCTGCTACCTTGTTTAATTTTCATTGTAGGTAGGTCGACTTTAATGTCAAGGTTGACAATAATACTTTAGTCACCGTGAATTTATAATTTTATTGTTACACAAAATTAGTTATTCTATTAAACAATAAATGTTGATTTTTATTAGTTACTAATACTTGGAAGCAATAACAAGTGACTATAAATAATAACAAATCATAATATAAACAGATAAATGTTAACATTGCCAAATAAATATCAAAATAAATTTTCAACATATCTGCAATGTAGGTAATTCTTCGCACTTTTCATGTATTCTTCTCTTCCTCTGAAAGGTGTTTATAATACTTTCCCTTCAATTCCTTCAATATTTTTATTTTAATTGCTTTATCGACATTTTTCAAATGCACCAAGAGGAACGTATCTAAAGGTATAAGGCCTGGGATATTTGCAGGCCAAAGTAACGTTTCACATCTACCAATCCATTTCTTTTACTTTTACTAATCATAACTTCACGTATAATATGGGTCCAGGTCCTGTTGGCACATAATACGTCGACGTTCTTAAAGTGGCAAATCGTCGGGAATATCTTCGATTTCATTTTCTAAGCTATACGACACCAAACGTTGATTGACTTACACCCCTGAAAAGCAGTCTCTTCGATGGTGAAGATATTTTCATCCGACCAAACATGAACAGTTCGTTTATTAAGCATTTTCGTAGTGAAAAAAGTTGCCCAAACGATAGTATGGAATAAATTAGGATCTTGTGACATTCTTTCTTTAATATTTCTAATAAAAGGATATCTGTTTTCTATTGTATTGAACTGGCATAAACTTTACTTTAAGGTTTCTTTGAACGGTGCCATAGGTCAACATTTTATTTCTTCTTCCATATATTGGATACCGCACATAATCGGGAATTGAGTTGCTTAGATTCTGTTGAAAATATAATAAAATTGTTAGATCCCCCTCTTCACTTCTTTCTCTTCTCCTTTTATTGCCTGGAATTCCTCTTTCTTTAGCGTTGGAGTGCTTTGTTCCTCTTCAATAATTTCATCACATTTTCTTTGAGTCACTCTCACATTATTTATTGTTACTTTTTTAAATATAATAATTTTAACATTTTCTATCTCATTAGTAAAATAACTCATTTTTCATAAAAATAAAATTGTAAATTCACGGTGACTAAAGTATTATTATAAACACTGACATTAACTTTGACTTACTTACGACGAAAAATTGGAAATGTGTGTAGCAGGTATTTCGCTTGCAACCTGTCCAGTTACGTTTAAAGTATATTTATGCGAAATATTTTTTAATTTGAAATATTTTAAAACCACTGACAATTCGTCTAGAATATATTTTAGGTTAGACAAAATATGCCTAGAACTTCTCATAGAATCCTAAAATGCGATACAAAACCATTCATTTAAAATAAGTGAGAAAATCGATTACTTACACTATATTTTTTTATTATATGCGCAACTCTTTTGAAGAAAAAAATATATGAATGATGCATAGAAGTATCCAACATTTTCATATTTAATATTTTTTCTTATCTTTAAAAATAAAAAAAGTTATAATAAAAGATATTCGGATATCCTTCTATATACTTCTTTACAATGAACTACAATTAACAGAAGAACTACTGCCAAATAAATCTACCTACAAGCTACAACTACCCGAAAATTACACTAAGTAAAGGCTAGTGGGTTGTTAACTAATTAAGCAATTCAGATTAGATCAGCTACTTGGTAGCTTCAGCTACTTTTTGTAATAACCTGTTTTGTTATAATATACAAAAACTAAAATTTTCCTGACAAGTAGTTTAAAATGTAGCATTCAAGACTTTTTAGGTGTACATTTAAGAAATGGTAGTGGAGACTGGAGAGGCTTTAGCAGTAGATTTGGTATCCAACACCATGTCGTTGTTTTTAAAATAAAATATAATGTCCATATTTTATCATAGAATGTTCTCCATTGCTGTATTACGCGATAACGAATACAAAATATTCAATTATAATGATTAGGTAATGATGAACCTCCATCAGTTAAAAATTTGAAATAGGCCAAGATCACGAACGAAACAGCGAAAACCATAACTATTTCATACAAATTGCTGACAAATGATGATTTAATTCCAACTGCTGAGTTTTCTAACAAAATTGGTATTCGTACTACCAGTACGCAGACTCAAGGTTTTTCGAAAATCGTAAATTGCATTAGCGACGGAAGATGTTTTTTAAGTCATGTCCAAATATGAATTCCTTTTCCCAAACTAACCCAAACTACTTAAGATATGTGCACTTTATTTTCGTAGTTTTTCTCATAGCACAGAGAGGTTGTTGCCACTTTAGAAATGCGCCATGGACCAAGGAATGAACATTATGACCGTGGAATCTGTGAAAGCTATAATATTCACCCAATAATACTTTAAAAATATATCCTCCATAGAATTTAATAGTTATTAATTTTAAAGAGTTAAAAACTCTTCTCCAAAATCAGTAGCTCAAAATTTTTTTTTATATAATCTATTTTCAGAACAACTGATTTTTGAGCTTCCTCTATTATCTAAAATCTACATATTGATAAGTAGTAGATCTGTGAGAATATATATTTTTTTAAATATTTTTTCTAAATAAAAGTTCACAATGTCCTCTCCTTTGTTAGTTTTACAATATTTTACATTTGGTTTGTGAATAACTATTTTTTTATAACAAAACATATAGCACAACTATTATTATAATATTGTGACTGAGATTTTAAGAGCAGGTATTAATTGTACGAAAAGAGATTTATTTATTAACATGTTATGAATTTCACTGTCCACATTAAATCAAGAAAGTACTTTAGCGGTATTTGTGAGTGTTTATTACTTAATTGACTAGTACTAATCTAATTTACCTATACTAATGATTCAACCAAAATCAGTAGCGTGTCGTGGGTCGAAGGGCGAAGGGGGCAAACGGGGAAAAGGGCGCCGCCGGAAAAATTTCTGGATGCCACGCCCAATTTTCGCCCAAAAGTCATTAAAATCGTTAAAAAACAAAAAGGTCGTGGGGTGACCAATATATTAAATATTCAAGAATCAGGCGAATATGGAAACGAATAAAAAACATAAGCATGACGATGAATGTTATTTACATTAAATCAAATAAAGGATTCAATAATTAAAAATTCTAATTATGTAATTGTAATAAGTATATGGTTATTTCATTTTTAAATAAAAATATATAAAATATTTTAATATTTGCCTACTTATTTTTAATAATTAACAGCACCCTTTATCACTTGACCGTCTGATATTAATTATATAAATAATTTATTAATTATATAAATCCGAAAAACGACAAACGCAACTAACAACCGAATACGGAACTAATTGACTAACCCAAAATACCCAAATAAAATGCAATCTTTATTCTTTATCCGCCCGTCCGTATTACCACGTTAATGAATAATAATTAGATTATTTAGGTTTTTCAGAAAAATAATTTTTAAAACCTGACAAAAATTTGCCGAATTTTTTTAACGCAAAATTAATTTGCACATTAAGTTTTGGGAAGGGGGATGGTAATTACCCACTCTACCCACCCCACCCCCCGTGTTTAGGCCTTTCGTGGCAACGTGAAGCGCTGGAGGAGAAAAATTTCGGCGGGTGCCAGATATCACACTCCAAAACATTTATTTGACCCTCGATAATAGTTTTTGACTAATTTTGACTCGTTCTTTCGACTGATGAAGTAAGATTTTTGAATTTTATTAAATTATTACGAATTTAATATTAAATAATTTTGTACACTACCTATTATAACGAATATTGCCAATATTATTTTCTAGAAGAGTGAGAAGGGACAAGGGACATTATATTACAAAAAATAAATAATTATGTATTATTTAATTACAAAAAATAGTGCATTAAATAAAAACTGGAACACGTAATATGATACATACAAAAAATAATTATAGCGCCAACCGTCTGGTTTTTACAGATTTGAGAGAATTAAATTAATTCGTGAAGCATGGGGCGCCCGGTCACCTAGAGGCGAAAGGGCGGAGGGGGCATTCGCTCCCTTTGGCCCCCTATACGACATGCCACTGACCAAAATTCTGACATAGCGATTTTCCCTATAAAAAGAAGAACTTTTGTATTGATCTCGTGCATAAATAAAATTGATTGATAATATTTGGAATAAAAAAAGTGAAACTGAAAAAGTGAGATAACAAAGGAATATTATTAATTTTCAAATAAAAATTGTCCGAACATGAGTAAAACTAACCCTACGTTCGACTCGATCACAACTTTTGTCGACGCGAACCAATACTATCACATACAACTGAATGTATGTAATAAATATTATTGCCCCCAACAAACCGAATTTGCAACTTAATGCAGAAAGTTTAAAATAAAAACTATCTTAATTCCTAAATCTCTTGAATATCTTCATCTTTTCACCAAATTTGTACTTAGATTTTAAAAAATCCACTACAAAACAAACCCTGCGCCGTCTTCTGAAT
>MU182470.1:435977-509374 GCA_016904865.1 Pissodes strobi | reverse complement strand
CCGGCGTGCCGTTCTTCTGTCCAGCAGATGCACATCCTTTTTCTGCGATCTGTGTGCCCAATCTATCAAAAAGATGCCCTGCTTTGCCGCAAAAATACCCCAGATTGAGGCCTACATTGTCCAACTTTCAGCTGCCGCAATCGAGGTTACTGATTTCAGAAGAGAAATATCTCAAATTAATAAGAATATGGCTTTAAAAACCTTAGCTGAGATGGCACCTAGCTATGCTGATGTGGTGTCTAACCTTAACAGGGAGTCTACTGCCATCAAACTTGATATTGACAAAATGCTGGTGGTACATCTAATGGAAATGTGGAGCCCACGCTAATGGAACTGCAGGAAAAGGAGGTTCGAGCATCTAACATCCTTATCTTCGGTGTTAAGGAAGCCGCTACGGATGACACCCATGCAGTGTACATACCTGAAGAAACTCCTTGACGAACTGCAAGAGAGAACCAATCAGGGTAAGAGCAACCTGAAACTCAAGTATGTGGCAGGTGTCCCAAGGATGATCAAGATCGGGGCAGTTTTAATTACACTAACCTATGTTCAATCGTAGCAAAATTGGATGAATTCACAGCTGAAATTCAACTGAAAAACCCGGATGTTATTGTTCTAACCGAAACATGGCTCACACCTGCGATCCCAGATTCCTTTGTTAGCCTGTCAAACTATATACTATTCAGAAAAGATCGCACTGCAACCAATGCGGTTTGACAGGTGCAGAGGGGTGGCTGAGTGAATATTTACATAAAAAATCCCATGCAGGGACACCAGGTTGTATGTTCAATTCAACAATTTGGTGATGAACCAACTAGTGTTGACTCGGTCTGGGTACAGGTACAGTTGCTGTTGGGTTGCATCTATCGTCCACCAAGCTGTTCTTACGAGGAAAACGCCATATTGATCAAAATGCTTACTGATATTTGCAAGGTGCCTATGACTCTGCTGGTATTTGGTCATCTTTATTTCCCCGATATTGACTGGGACGCGAGTAGGGTCAGCCGAGGTAGTCCATCAGCCCAGGAGTTCCTGAAGTTCTACCAGAATTCTGCTTTAATTATTAATAAATAAACTAAGATAAGACACCGACTATAATTGGCGACAGTTCAAAAAAAACTAATCAACTAACAATGAAATTATAACTATTAAATAAAATTGTTTATCAGTGGTTGACCAAAACTCTTTGTTGATCTTTGTTGAAAACTTTGATAGTTTTGATTAACCCCTAATTAAGATGATGTCACGTCGATCAATTACACTATTAAATCAAGTCTGAAATGAATTAATAAAAACACGAGAAACGCAAATCATCTGCAATTAATAAAGAAAACTTACCTCTTAAAATGAGGGCCAAACGTCGCGACACAAAACGCCGGATACCACAATGACGACCGATACTAGACAAAGCAAATTACCAAAATCCTCGCCAGGCGAGTTATTCCTGCATCAACAGCACTAAAACTAACAAAAGCACAACGTAATGGCCGATGCGGAAATTTCTACGTTGTTTGTCGGCAAAATCCAACTAAGGTATCTGGGATTAAACCAGGTTTTTAAATGAATCGACCAAACAACCGAAAAGCTTGACTAGCAAAGGACCCAAACCTACGGAGCCAAACTAGGCGTCGTCTCGCGCATGCAAAAATGAAATCAGCACGCATGCGACATTTCTCGGCGCACCAATAAAACGGATCCCTCGAGATCACGAGAGAAGGAAATAAAAGCGAATGTAATATCGGAATTAAATTTCGTACTACGCGCGGAAGCAAGAATAGTACCAGGGGCATCCCGAAAATTCACTAATAACAGGTTACAATTAGCGACCAAAACGGAATGTCACAAACAACCCTCTGCTACATTATTACATTAATAATGTGGAACTTTAGAATGTGACCGGGCAAGTTGACTTGGGGGGTACATATTGCTCACGACCTGAAGTGGGAAATTCATATAAATAGTATTGTCAAAAGGGCTAACACTACGCGTTATTTAATAGGTCGATGCTTTAGAAACTTATTCCCTGATCTGTTCTTAAAAGCCTTAAAAGTCAATTTTGGAACATGCTGTGATAGTGGTCCCTACTTCGGGAAGGACATTGACCTTCTGGAGCGTGTCCAAAGGAGGGCAATCAAAATCCCACCTATCTCGGGCACCTAACTTATGACGAACTAACAACTTTGGAGGAGAGAAGAAATCGAGGCTGTCTTATTGAGGCCTACAAAATTATGCATGGACGTTACACCTGGGATGTAGACTTTTTTGCGGAGAAGCCCTAACCTACACCTGCGTGGACACCCACTTAAACTCGAAGTGCAGCCCTACCACAGACTCTCTAGAAAGTTTTTCTTTCCTAACCGTATAGTGAACCAATGGAATCTTCTGCCTGAGTGCGTGGTTGCGGCTGCTTCCGTGAAGCAGTTTTAAAAACAGACTGGACCGCCACTTAAACTTGTAGCTTGACAATGTTTGGTGACTTGGATGCTTAAGACATTGTGACAGTTCATCGGTTCTACCGCCTACTGTCAGAACAATATATCAATAATAATAATTTGCAACCCGAATTCTTCTTGAAGTTAAAAGTAAAGATTTTTAATTAAAAGGAAACCTAGCCCCGGAGAGTTGTATTGCAAATGCCCGGCCCCAGTAGTGGAGTCGTTAGAGCGCCACCAGTTCTTTCCAACTAAACTGAAAAAGCTCCACGAGTGTTGTGCAGGATGGCTAGGCCCGCTTATTAAATTAAAATATCTCAACGTAACAAGAAAACACAATCTATAATTTAAGGAACAATCTATTTGCTACTAAGGTTTTTTTTTTGAAAACGGCAACATTACTACGGTAAAATGGCAAGTTAAAGACAAAAGAATGTCAAATGACTAGTAAATTCAACTAATAATTGGTACTATATGGTGATCGTATGGAGACCAATTCTGCTGTTAATACTCGGTACTGTATGCCCTACAACTAAATGTGCTAAATACTAAAAACCGAAGTGATAACTTTGATTTTACCTAAACTAATTACATAGATGTATGCGTCCGCTGGTTCCTGCACCAATTATATATGTAACAATAATAATAGGTAGTGTTAAATGGTCACAATAATTAAATCAACTGAGCCGATAAATGGATAAAAAAGAATAAAAGTATTTTGAAAACTATTGAAAGCTTGGCTGTCAATGCTTGATTTATATTCAAATATTAGAAACTATTATTAATCGACAAGAAAAGTAAATGATTTAATGAAACTTGGCTCTTTTGAGGCACAATCTATAGTGAAAAATTAATTATAACAAATCACAAAAAAAAGGAATAATAATACAGATAAATGCTTCTGTACGACACCCTTTAGATCCGTCAAACTCTGGTGGAGACGCCGGGCACCTGTTGGTACTACTATGGCACTGGCCCCAAGGATAGAACCCGCAGAGGACTCGGCAATTCAATTGGCTATAGTGTAGTCTGGAGCTAGAAGTAGCCCGGGAATTGAACTGTGGCCCGCTAATTAAAGTTGTGGCCCTGTAAGTGGACTGTGGCCCGCTAATTGAAGTAGTAGCCTGGTATTTGAACCCTGAAATAACCCGATACGCATTAGACAAAGCCACCTTACTTTAATAGAAACTATAGCCCCCCCCTTGCATAAATATGTTCTCTTTATAAAACAAATTCCTCCAAAAATTATCAATGAGTTTTCAATGACCATCAGCAAATAAAAAAAATACTGAGGTACAGACAACTTGAATATAAAAAAAGATAGGTATGAATCACCCCTAAAAGAAAATATAAACTTCCCCATATGATCAAAACTCAAGTTACATTAAAATAAAAATTCAGATTTGAAAAAATGGAGTAGACAAGATAACCCAACAAATGCAAAACAAATGGCTGACTATGCACAAAAAAGGTTAACACAGATAAAGCAATTAAATCGTTAAGTTAGACAAAAAAACTGTAGGATTAATTTACCTCGTTAGTGTGTGAGGGTTACGGGAGATTCGACGGTCTCGGTCTTATACGACGAACTTGGAAAGCCTCTAGAAATAAGGCATCATAGTGTTGTCCGCGTGCTTCACAAGCAATAAGGAAAAAAATCCAGAGAAAAAGCTTACGTAGTACAGTATTTAGATCCCGATAAATCGGTCGTGTCAAAACACAAAGAGATACCACAATATCTCCCCAAAGAATGGTTGGAATTAAATCACAATATTAAAGGTTGAATGAATACGCTGACCATGAAAACAAAAAAAAATAATTAGGCTTGTGATGGACAGGGCGGCGCGGCGCTTTTATTTCCTGGAACTTCGAAATTCTTTTACTCGTGTAACAGGGGGGGTATGCCAAAATTGAAAACTGAAAAACAAACATTGTGTGATTAACTGTTTCAGAAAATATGTTCAGTTTCCTATTAAGAATTTTTCCTCCTGCATTTGAACACGACTTATGTATAACGCAAAATAAGGTATTACTATATTACTTTGCTCCAATATGTATTACATTTGAGCTAAAATAGGTAGTTTTAATTTTTCTGTTTATTGACTAGTTTTATGTTAAATTTAAATGTAAGTTTTACAAAAATGTGGATAAATCTACAAAATGTAGGAAAGTATTTTTTCCAAGTCATTTAAAAAAAAAATTGCTAATTAAAAACTACTTTAATTAATTATTATTTAAGAAAAATATAATTTTGCCAAATGTAGCATTATAAAACTTGAATTAAAATCCACAAAATTTAGAAAATAACAATACCATACCGTATCTACATCTTCCCCAAACGAAAATTGTCAATAAGTTCTGGAAGCCGGAAAGTTCCCAAAAGTAATATGTCTAAACACAATAATAACCTTCATGTCAAATTCTCTTTGTAAAATTTAAAAAAACCAAATCACCGTTAAAAATCATACCTATTCAAAAATCGCTATATTGCCCATCACTAAACCTGGGAGCTGGATAGAACCCGAAGACAGCTGTCTAGCTAACCTGGGAGCTGGTTTTAGGTGAGACAAAAGCCTGCCGAACTGAAGGATCGGTAGCGTATTTATATTAAAAAAAGTGATGACCATTGCTTGCTTAAGGTTCATAATCGCTCCCGTTGATTGCTCGCGTTTTTTATAGTTTGCCTTTAATGTTTATATAACAATTTCCAAGTTCAAGTTCAAACTGGGGACAGGGTACAATATTTTGTAGGAAAAGTCATCAGATAAACTTGACTCCTGTGCCAATCAAGTGTCTCGGATAGAGGACCTTCCCATTCCATCGATATCAACAGAAGAAGCTACTGGTACCGAGAGTCCCGATCCAGAGTACGAAGATACAGCAGATCTTGCGTCGAGTATTGCCAAATTGCGATCCTTGTTGCAACAAAGGTCGTCTGAATCTAATATATCTACGCCAGCACTCAGTCCTATGTGAGCATATGAAACTATAAGCTCTAGTATCAGAATAATTATTATTTTTATTTTCAGGCCGGACGAATATATGCAAAAACCGACGGAATCGGAAAATGCCTCTGACGTTGAGGCATTGGAAGTGGACGGCGTAATGCCAAGTTTCTATAAGTTTTGTACCAAGACAGCGTCCGGTGTTATTTCCAATACTCTCAATACGATTAAAACGGCGCTTCCAGGCAATACTACCGAGAATATTTATTCAGTTGAGCTATGGAACTTTTCAGTAGGTCAAAAGGTAAAAAACTAAACTTTTTCAATTGTGTTCTCGAAATTTGAAGAGGTACATTAACAGCAAGTTTGCGGACAGGCAGGAGGTCATCTGTTCCGCGATTCTTATAGACTCATTGGATGAAGCATTTTTTGATATTTCAGGAATCCGATACCCTGATAAGAATGAAAAAACTTTTATCCGAACGAAAGGAATATTGCGTTTTGGACAAGGAAATCGACACGACCGCTTATGACGCTTTGGATTCGGTAGACATGTTCCAGCAGTCTCCTGTTTTGATGTCTCGTCTTCCATTTGAAGGTAAACCGCTTTTTATAGGTACAAATTCCATTTAGATGAATATATAGTTTTAGCAAAGCGCAAATATCTCAATGTTTAGCTCATGTAAATTTATATTTTTATCATATAATACGGGCAGCGAATATTAACTACGACAAGAAGGCCCACTTAATGGCCAGAAAGCGCTACAAAGGAATCGTCGTTGATTTTCTTCGTTGCCTGGTAACGATCAGCGAACTCCACCGCCCACAGGTTGAATTTAAATAAAAGCTGGCCATAAACGATATTTTCGTTTGCGGTATATTTAATCAAATTTATGACGAAATTATTTATAGCACTCTAATACTCTATTTGGCTTTGGAAAAACACAATTGATATCTTCTGAATTGTTTGCAGCGCCCTGTAAAACTTACGTTATGGTTTTTTTATTATTATCACCAAATAAATATTTTGATAAAGTTTGTATTCAACTGGTTGTTTCAAAAATCTGTTAACGTTTTAAATTAGTTATTATTGATAACAATACTCAAGGTATGTAATAACTAATATTTAAAAGATTTTGATTTTGTGTTAATGATTTCACCATATTTCCGAATACTAATATTCTGATAAAAGACATCAAGAAGAAAATGTTGCTCGAATTTGCCCCATCTTTTAATATTTAATTAAATTTTGGCGTTTTGGGTGATTTTAAAATTGGTTAAAGGTTTCGCACAATATTTTTACTGTATATTTCATTCCTATTTTGTAATACAATACAACTAAAAAAGAGCGATATTGTCTTATATCGAATATTGACTCGACTATAGAATTTAGGCGTGAAAATTAATCTGACAAAAGGATGAGCTGGTCTATGGCCGCCGCATCAAAGGTCGCCTGCCAACATGATTGTTTTATTTGTATCATGACCTGCCGATATTCTGCTAGTGTTCGCGCGGGGAAGGAGACACACCATTGACATGCCGCCGCGGAAAGTGATCCTTCTTATCATATAGTTTTGCCCAAATACATAATAAAAAGATAAAGACTGATGTATTATACTGCTAACGTGCTAACACTCCGTTGAGGATATGTGTTGCTGTTATACTAATTGTGCAACAACTGAAGCCAGATTATCAGAAAATGGCGCGTCGAAATGAGGATCCCTTATTGGCTAAATTTGTAACGTGCGCAGTTTTCCCTGCTGCTGTCTTGTTTGAGCATTTACGTTTCTCTGTTTTTTTTTTGCTTCATATGTTGTACTGAAAGTATTTTCAAATGTCATTTAAATTACCCTTAACGCAACGCATTATTAAATTGGAATTTTAAAAGCTATATCTGTTGTAAAGTCATCGGTACGGGTGGGCAAGAAATTGAATAATCGATTAAACGCTTAATATTTTAGCAAATAACTGAATAACCGAAATAATCAATTGTCGATATTTTCTGAAATATTAATCGATAAGTCGATTAATCGGTAATTTCTTAAAAGTGAATCGAATAATCGATTATTGTCGCCCACCCCTAATCCCATAATATAGTAAGTGAAACTGAAGCTGAAATTTCGGTAGAATCATTATTGCTGATGCAAGACTGATGTTATTATAAAAAGAGGTAATAAATACTTTGGCTGAATCAGCAGATAAAAATTTATAATTTAGTTTTAATTTGTAAATATGGCTTTGATATTACCTTGGGATAGTCAAAATATAAGCAAGTGTTTTTGAACAACAACTGCACTGATGCTTCTATATTTTTTACTAGTTTCGTCCCTATTAGATTAATTTTTAAAAATAGCTATGACTCTGAAATACATGTATGGCAAAATTGCAGGCCCTCATCAACGCGTTTCTGTCGTCCGCTTAACATTCATTTTCCTCGTGAGACTCCTGAATTATCCGTTGCAAAAACAAAATTTGGATCATCGAATTAAAAATTTAAAACTCTTTTTTTACAACGAAGAAGCCTTTAATTTTCAAAATCATTTTTTAAAACGATTTAAGAACATACAAATGATTTTTATACATGATTTTTATCGTTAGTGATAATTGATACTCCCTATATATAAATATAGATGATGAGAAAAAAATTCAACAATTATTTGTCTAAAACACGATATATTAAACGTGTAATAGTTAATAACTTTTATGTCTTATTTCTGGTAAACCTTATTATGGCCAGCTTTCCTAGAAATTCGACCAGTGTGCGCCGGGTCCAAAGGTCACATGCCAGTATCATGCTGGTTTTCGCGCGGGGAAGGAGACATACCGTTGACGTGCCGCCGCGGAGAGTGAATCTTCTTATCGTAGTTAATATTCGCTGATACGGGGAAGTTTTGATAATGTTGTTATTTCGTAACTAGGTATAGTTGGCTCTGGATTGTTTCGTTAAATTATCTGTCACTTCATGCCATTCAGTAATTATGGAGCAGTGGCCCGGTGAGTAACGTGCTTTTGTGATTATGTTTTACTACAAAAATCATAATGCATTACCGAATGTATTTCCAAATTGGTCAACATGGCAGAGTTCCCTCGGCTCATGCCATTAAGAAATGTGTACGTAAATTTGAACACAGGAAACAGGTTCAGCTGTCAATGTCAAACTTAAGGGACCAAAGAAAAGTCCAAAACGTTCAACCCGAAAACGAGCTCAGGCGTTAAGAATTTGTAAGACTTCTTTACATCGGCTTTTGCACAAAGATCTCAATCTTCATCCATACAAAATTCAAATAGTCCAAGCACTAAAACCAACAGACATCTCAAATCGACTACATTTTGCTGAAGTTATCCACATCAAAACAAAAACAAATTCCTCAAAACTAGACAAAAAGTCTGATGAGGAAATTAATAAAATAAATTCAAAGTAAAATGAAAACAATGATGGATTTCAAATAGTCTCCTACAGAAAAAAGTCTCTGGGAAACAAGCCAAATACAAAAAAGGGTTTAAATACCGACACTGATGACCTGAACAAACACAAGCTTGGAGAGGACTGCTCCTGTGAAAAAATGGTTACCAGAAAAGACAACCAATACAGCTCTTTCAAACTTGGGGTCCCTTAGTGCTGTCATGTCAGCGGACTTGTGGCCTCTACAAGCGAGAATCAACCATTTTCTCCGTGTTCAACGCTAGATGATCCTCACCAGAAACCAATAGAGGTAACTGAGAAGGATACTATAAGTTTAAGTCTATTTGTTAATAAACCAATGACTGTTAGTAACAATGTTTTAAGAATTATTCATTTTAATGTTCAATCTTTTAGAAATAAGTTTTTAGATTTTGAAGTGCTTCCCAATGAAACACTAGCCGATTGTCTTTGCTTGAATGAGCACTGGCTGGTGCCTGGAAAATTTGGAGAGGGTTCCTGTTGGGAATTATACGGCCATTTCTGGTTTTTGTATTCAATGTATTCATGTAAATACCAAATTAATATCTTCCTCTTTAGAGTTAGATAATATGTCAGAAGAACAGCACTGTGAAATCTCTGGTATAGTGTTGGAAAAGTTCGATGTACGGATCGTTACAGCATATAGCTCTCCAAATGGTAGCTTTGATAAGTTTCTTGATACAATCACGCAAACTATGGCTAAGTTGAGCGGCTCCAGACCAATAATTATTACAAGTGATTTTAATGTACATTTTAATGAGAGGGATGTTAGGACGCTGAGTCTTTGTAACTTACTCAGATCATTTAACTTAAAGAATACTGTAAAATTCAATACACGCCTAAACAAATGTCTTGACAATGTTTCTACAAATATTGATTGTAACTTAACCTCATCTGAACCACTGGATTTCACACATGTCTCTGATCACATTGGTATATTATTCAAATGCAAGCAGTATAGTAAAGAATCTCAGCTCAGAATAAACCAGACCAATTACAGACTTTGGTCTTTTTACTCTTTACAACAAACTTGAGTCTAGTGATTTTGACTTTATTAGCAATAGCTCCCTTGATATTGAAGAAAAGTTTAGAGTGTTTATTGACTTAATATCAGAGACTATGGATAGCTCCTTTCCACTGAAGTCCAAACTTATTAGTACACATCAAAAAGAATCAAAATTAGGCTGGTTTGATAATGACTTAAGAGAAAAACCTGAGATGTTATTTTTTTTATTTCTTTGAATAAATCATATCCTGATTTAATAACTAAGATACAATTGTTGGAACATACAAAAGATTATCGTAAGGCAATTTCAGCAACAAAAATTCAGGCCAATGACAACTTTATAAGTAATTCAAATAATCCACAAAGGGCAATGTGGGACTTGATTCAAAACAAATGCAAAAATCAACTCAAACTATATACCTCACTTAATATTAACAGCTTGAATAATTTTTTCTACTCAGTTGCCAAAAATGTGATAAATAGTCTTGATAATCCACGCACCATTTTTAATGATCACCTCAGTTAACAGTGTTTCTGAGTTTGAATTTAAGGAAGTTAGTTACAATGATATTAGGGATGCCATTTCATCATTAAAAAATAGTAAAAATAAGGACTGCAATAATATTAATACAAAAGAAATCGAGACTATACAAAATTTAATTATTGCAGCCTTGACAAAACTAATAAATGAATCCCTATCCTGTTATGTGTTTCCAGCAGTCCTTAAAATTGCAAAAGTTATTCCCTTTTATCAAGGAAATGACTCTCTACATAACTATACCAACTATCGCTCAATATCACTTTTACCAATTATATCAAAAGTGTTTAAGCGCCTTATGAAAAATCAATGGTTGAACATTTTTCGGTCAGCCAATTCGGATTCAGGAAAGCAAGAACAACGAGCTTGGCAACTAACCGCCTGACAGGCAATATTCTGGAGCACTTTGAGAATCATCTAGATACTTATGCCTCGTTCCTGGATCGCACCAAGGCATTTGGTTGTGTGTGACACGGTATCCTCCTGGAAAAATTGATTTTCTATGGTTTTCGTGGCAAGTGCAGTTTCATTGATTGCCTCATACGTCTCAAATAGATTCCAGTATGTGTCTCTTCACCAGGATTGCTCCTCTTGACTGCCCTTAAGTTTTGGAGTTCCACAGGGATTGGTACCTGGACCTATACTATTTCTCGCGTATATAAATGATCTTGCTTATAGCCAACACAGAGCTAGCACTGTTTTATTCGCTGATGATACCACATACTACCAAAGCTATCATTGATCTAAGATATATGATCTTGATCGCGAAAACACAGATTAATCAAATCAAATCAAATATTGCTTTATTGTTTTAACATAAAACGTTTTAACAAAGCCATACCTAATAATAAAACATGCATAATAATTATAAGCCTAATAAAGCAAATAGAGTAAAATATCTATAAAGTAGGATTTGAAGTGCAAAAAGGCATGTTTAAAGATCAAAAGTCCAAAATAAAAAAAAAAACAGACAAACTTAAAAATACTATATTTTTAAAAGGACAGAAAATTTATATATTTAAATATATATATAAATAATGTCAATTGTCAACACATATGTAATAGACACAAATAGTAAAAAAAATTGACTTACAGCAATAGACAAAACTAGTAACAAGTTAAAAAAAATAAAAATATACACAAAGCAAACGCCGCATCACATGTCATCATCACAGTATACCCGTCATAGTGCATCCTCGAGGAATTCCAGGACGGTGTAATAAGCTTTCTCAATTAGCAACCTCTTTAGCTATCTTTTGAATACCTTGGAGATGCTGAATTTTTGATATAAGGTGGGAGGTGGTTAAAGATATTTATACTTTCGTAGAAAATTGAGCGCCTCGTCAGCGCTGAAGTAGGCTGGGGAAGACGGAAAATCCTGTTATTCCTGCTAGGATACCGGGAGCTTCTCATCGTGAACCTCGACTGGTATTTAAAGACAATACAAGCAGTCTCAAGGATATACAAAGATGGAAGAGTTAAAATTTTCTCTTGACGAAAAAAAAGGTCGACACGGGTCTCGGGGACCAGCTCTACAAATATATCTAACGCCCTTTTTTTGAATAATGAAAGTCATTTGAATCATCAAGCCGCTTGCACTTCCCCAGAAAGCAATTCCATACCGAAGATGGGATTCAAAAAGTGAATAATACACCGACTTGCCAGCTCCTGAACAGTGATTCTAACAGCAAAACAACTAGATGATAGCCTACTAGCAAGTTGATTTATGTGTGAATGGAACTTAAGATCTCCATCTATGAAAACTCCAAAAAATTTGCTGTCAGGCCTGATCTCAATTGGAGCATTATCAATGAATAGGTTTGCAAGATTACAATTAAAACACATCAATTTTGTCTGTGTGAACAGGTTAGAGTCACACCAAGTTTTCACGCTTTGGAGATCCTCCAAGATGATTTTTTGGAGGGAACCGGGGTCCAGAGTCTTCCACAATATGGTGGGATCATCAGCGACTATGGTGAACTTACCGCGAATAGGAAGATTAGGGAGATCCTTTATGTAAAGCAGAAATAGGACTGGACCCAAAACTGAACCCTGTGGCACTCCGTGATCAATGGATTTGTAGGTAGAGCAATTAGGCCCTATGAAGACACGCTGACGACGACCAAGCAAGAACAATGAAAACCAAGACAAAGAAACTCCCCTGAATCCATAATGGTACAGTTTCCGCAGTAGAATTTCGCGACTAACACAGTTAAACGCCTTTGACAGATCACAAAAAACTGCCGCCGAGATCCCACCATCATTAATATGTCATTACAAATCATGCACTAAATGATAAATAGCATCATCTGTACTAGCGCCCTCTCGAAATCCAAATTGGCTCCCACTCAAGATGCCATTTCCGCTTTTGGCAAACTGTGCTGCAGAGGTTAGATTTCTTGGGGTTTGTTTGGATCCGGGACTCACTTGGGAAAATCATACCATCAGTCTATCCTAGATTTAACCAGAGGTTAAAATATCCTGGATAAATTTAACCTCTGGTTAATTAAGAAGATAGTATCACACGATAGCTTATGAAAAACCAATAAAGGAAAGTGCAAACTGTTTTGTTCTATCTTTAGCCGTTTAGATTTTACAGGCTGTCAAACTTGGTAAATGCTCGATTTTCAACTGTCAATATTTCAAAAACCGTTAGAGATAGGTATAGGACATTATTCATGAAATATATCTAGACTTTTTCGCACAATGCAAATATGCAATAATATATTCCATTTAAAAAAGACCTAAGTTAGTCGTTTTTGGCGGCTTTACGATGTTCGTTTGTTTTTTCCTGAACATATTCGCGGTAGAAAATTACATAAAATGGCTATTTCAGTTTTTTTTTTTATAAAAGTACAGGAAAAGTCAAAAAAATTGCCTTGTCTAGTCCTCGTTGGATAACCCTGTACATGCCAACTACAGCCTGTACCTGCTGTCGGCCAAGTTGAAGAAGTTGTCCAGTTCTCACTCCTGATGGCAGATTCACCGCCAACTTTGAATTACCCTGGAATTGATTGCCTTTTGAACATATTTACAACTTTGAATTAGTTAGGCCTGGAAACTCTCTCCATTTGTCTCCAATTGGTTTTGTTTGTGTCCACCTGGAGAGGGCTTCTTTAGTTGTGTCCCAGTACTGGTTCTATGAAGGCCGTTGCGGCCACCTGCTTTGCAAGAGCGCATCAGCTTTTTCGTTACTTTCATATCCTGTCCAGGTATCCAGATCAGTGTAAGTTTATTTTCTCTACTTAGTTTAGTGACTAGTTTCTGGCAGTTTCATACTGTCTTGGATGAACAACGGCTAGATTCAAGTGCTTTTAAAGCTGCTTGACTGTTCGAGAAAATTTTGATTGACTTGCCTTTCCAGTTTCTATCGATGAGCTACTGTGCAGTCATATCAATGGCCTTAACTTCAGCCTAAAAAATGGTTGTATGTTTGCCCAGGGAACACTTAAGCTCAACCTTACCATTTTTATTCCATGCAGCGGCTCCTGTACAATCATTAGTCTTGAAGCCGTCAGTGCACTAATTATTCTCTGATGTTCCGGGTCTTTTGCCCATTCGTTCCTCTCGGGTAGGAGGACGTCATAGACATGGTAATAGGTAATTTTGGTAGGCATAACATCTGATGGTAGATCCAGCACACTGTCCTGCTCATTGGCATTTTTCAGCCTGTTGGGCACCATGCTGATGTATTGTCTTTGTAAGGTATATAATTTGCTTCTCGCGGAGCTCTGTAAGCTCTTAGAATACCAAGCTACTGTTCCATATGTTATCATTGGTCTTATGACCGCAATATAGAGCCTGTGCATTGGTTCGAGATGTATGCCCCATGGTTTGCCACAAATGCGTCTGCAGGTCCATAGTGACAGTTTCGCTTTTGCGACAATTTTATCCAGATGCGCATTCCAGTTAAAGGTTTTATCTAAGGTAATTCCCAGATACTTCACTGTATTCGCAAATGAGACAGTTTCTCCTTTGAGTGAAGGTGGTCTTAGATCTTCCAGCATTTTCTTCCTTGTGAACGGTACTATAAGTGTTTTGTGTGTTCACAGATAGTTGTTCCCTTTCACACCAGTCATAGACCACGGTTAGCACTTCTTGCAGATCCTCTGAGATAGTTCTTTGCGAGTTGCTTCTAAACAGTATTACTAGATCATTCGCGTATGCCTGCACCTCCACATCCCACAGCGAGAGGACCGTATGGTGTGTTATGTCTTCAATGGAGATTATTGGTCCCTATTTTTTTTTGAAAATGAGAATGCTGTTACGGTCAATTCTGTGCGATATACCGGTATGATTAATCCGTTTCTGAGTTAAAACTTGAACGGGTTTCCACAAAACAATCAAACATGGTTCCAGCAAGATGGTGCTACCTCACACACCACGAGACGGTCATTAAATTCCTTGTACTTAGCATATGCTAAATTTAGCAATCTATTGTAGATTGCATGCCTAAATTACAGGATTTGAACAACGTACTACGTCCTTCAATTACCAACTATACGAGATAAGCCCGTTTCTGAACAGATGGCACTCACTCAATAAAGAAATCTGCAATGACACGAACCCACAAATTATGGATATAAATCTGCGTACCTGTTCTTCTTAAATAGTTAATTATGCGAAATATATCCATTCACCGATAGGTGTCACTGCCGATTAATATACGGAACATCGAAAATCATTGATAAATAGATAGAATTTAGTGGAGGTGAATAGACTGATATTTGATAACTTATATTCCGTTACAGAGGGGCTACCCAAAGCATAAAGTTTTCGTTAATAAACCAAGAAACATTATTGAATAAATTGCTAATATCCCTTTGAATATGTTGTTATGGAGAATTTCTGAGAAAGGCTTCAAGAGTGCATACAGAGAAGGGGAGGCCATTTTCCCAACATTATTTTTAAGAAATAAAAATGGCGTATTACTGGCTTGTTGATGTTGTGTTGTAATTTATTTAAATAAAATTACCTTCAGAATGTTAAAGTACTCACTCCCGAGGACCACCTTGTATTTCGCAAACAGTTATTTGAAGCAAAATAGTTCGCTCCACCTTTACGGTAGCAGTTTAATATTCTGCTTCCATCAACAATGCCCAACTTTAGATCTAATTATTAATCTGTAATTCAAATATCATAAATTTTGTTAGTGCAGTAGTAGCAGTTAATAGCATAGGGCATACTTGGAATCTTCTGGTGAACATTTCTTAAACAATTTCATTAAAATAACCTCTGCCTCTGCTTCATTGCTTCTTTTCGCCATATCATCAAGTTTGCAATTGACTTCGTGAATTTTTAAAGTTGTTTTGCCCTTTGAAAGATAAATAATATTCATAGTTGAATGTTAAAAAAGCGCCTTCCATTGAACATACTCACTCAAAAAATTAATCTTTCGCCCGTGATTCAATAACAAAAGTATTATCATTCTTTGATGCAATTTTTATTAGGATGATTTGGTAGCCAATGCTGCAACTATAAACTCCGTAATAAAACTTTAAGTATATTAAACTGTAAGAAGAAATCTATGGTAGGTATCCTTATTTTAGATGAATTAGACGACTTCGAGGGGAAAATCCCAGTAACCAAGGCGATCGTAGATATTTTATGCGAATTACTAGCCGATACTAGTTCTCCTCTGATCCAAGAACCGATAGTTAAAGCGGTGTTGCTGGTGTTGGGATCTACTGTAGAACAAAAAGTCGCTTCCCTATTAGACAACACCATGGAATATTTGGCCGAACATTTGATAACTATACCCGAACAGACTAATTCGAACGTCCTTTCGATGGATATAGACGAATATATTCAATGTATAGAAAGCTGTAGTTCTGGTAAGTGTTTATTTGGTGTCATTAAAATACGGTCCTTAAATGTTTGTTTTTTAGATGTACTAAAATATTTCTTTGGAAGAGAGGCATTCAAAAGCGCCCTGAAACTCTTCGTTTCGTCCTTACAAAAACGGAAGATCAACGAAGACGTGCTCCTGCAAGGATTTGAGCTCGTTGCTATGAAACTCATCGCGGCCAGTTCTCTATCATCACCCTCAGCATTTGCGTAACGCTTTATAACGAATTACTACTATTCTGTACATAATGTGATCCCTTAATTATTTTTTTAATGAAGCGTCTCACCATCTTATTACCGAAATGTATTTACGAGTGCAGCATGAGAAGTACTTATGATCCATACAGAGTATCCACGATAAGGTGTATATCTTACATATTTTTCACATTTTCATCAAGAACTTTATAGTCTAGATATTGCTTCCAGTTACTAGATTACTTCATCCAAAACCTATTTTCTTTTTAAGAGGAGCTTGTAAAACGTGTTATAAATGACTGGAGTTTAAAAAACGTTATTGCAACATCTTATAGGTTCTTAACGCATAAAATGCCAATAGTCCGAAGATATATCGACACTCGTTAACCTATTTCGTGTGGGATAAGTAGTAGTCTCAGAGAGCAACAGCTCGACTATATATTGCTTCTATTTGATGAACAAGACTATTCTTAATTAGAATGGAGCAAAGTAGGTAAATGAGGATATAAGCGCTTTAGTTTATAGTTGATAAGCTATATAACTGTCATGTAAAGGTAATAAAATATTTAGTGCTAGACGAGGTTGACACGAAAAAAAGGTGCTTTTTTTAATTCATCATTATCCTTAAAAAAGATAACAGCAGTGGATTTATCACATAATTAAAGAAAGCCCCTTACGTTCCCTAAAAGGTGGATTAGACTGGTCAATTTCGTTTAAAATGTTCCCTATCAGGGGGTAATTTTTGAGTCATTAGAACAGCTCCTACGTCAGAAGAGAGGATATAATAGCGATGAAAATACGCCATTGTTTCCAGTGGATGTAAATTCCTGTTACACTTTATCTTCTTACGTGGGAGCTGTTCCAATGATTCGAGAATACTTAAATATTTTTGTAACGTAATTTGAACAGTTTCCCAACCCGATAATAACACATTTAATTATGTACCAAAGATATATTGTATATTATACTGCTTGAAGTATTAGAAAGTTCAGGATGAAGTATAGTTAATGTTTTATACAATTTTTATTTTAGTATTGCAGGACCAATTTTAATTATTGTTTAACGTTAGGTGCCATATTTCCTTAATATTGTGTTCTCTATTCTTTCTGTGATGTCTATTTTAACTTTTTTTACGTTTTAACTCAAATTTTAATAAAATATTAATAAGCATATTATTTCATTTTTCCGAGCTCATTTGGGGGTGTAAGGGGTGAAATCAATATTAATATATTTTTTTCCCAAATGCCAACCTCACCTGCAAGCGGTGCACCCTGCTAGTGAACCATCAAGGCCTCCTTCTCACCATTTCCAGATCGAGAAAGTTGTCTTGCCCTTTGAAAGATACTTACGGATAACCGAGTAAACCACATCACCAAACCGCTAACCTGCCCACCTGTTCTTATCATTACCAGCAGGCAGTGCAAGCATTTTTATTAAAACCCTCTTTCATATTATAAGAGTCTCTTTCTCGGTCTAGCTTTGGTAATAACATAGCAGTGAAAACATTTTCCTTGGGTTGGCTTTCCCGACATTTCGAGAAATATTCTTTGAAAACTTTGGCTTTTTCCGAAGGGCTTACTGTTTTCTTTACGTTATTGAATAAGGTACATAAACTTACAAATTCCATGTTTGGTTTACAAATTTATTGTTTATTGTAAAAGGTAGGTTAGGTTGTTAGGTAGGTAGTGTCTAGTGTCTGCTTTCTTACATTACACGTACAAAGCCATGCCTAAAATTCACGTGTGGTTATCAGATTATCACTATTTGGGTCATAATTGTATTTTAGAATACATTTTATTCATGTCACTCGTTCAAGCAATAGAAAAAAATGAACATTTCTGCTGCGTTAAACTATTGCTTATATAAAGGAAACATTAAAACCCTATATATATTTTTCTATGATTAAAACAATGGTTTAACGATTAATGCTACTTTGAACTTTGAATGTAATAGTCCTGGCTGCTGAGGCCGCAAAATTTAAGAGGAGAAGAAATCAACGTCCATTATAACAATGATGGCTATGGCCAATATTTTTTGTAATCCAAAGAAGAAAATTGTGTATAAGACAGGACCGTGTTTGTGTTCCTGTGATTTTACTTTACGCTGACCTAGTTTGAGAGCAGACAATATAATAAGATAATTTAACATTTCTAAACCGTACTTTTTTAAAAATATTTGAAATGAGTCGATTATTTGGGGTTAGTTAAACTAGAGAACAATTCCTCGTTTTTCATGCTATGATGATTTAATTGTAAATTACTTAGATTCCAACCTTGATTAGGGTTTTTCCTCTAATTGAATAAACTTTCGAACTTGCTAATGTATGAAGAAAATTAAATTGAGGGACTAAGATTATAATGGATTTTCGATCGAGTCCGAATTATAGTTCAAGACTATAATAATCATAACTCTGGCGGAGTTGGCGAAGTACACGGGGCACATCTAAATCAACTAATAGGCATGACGTCATATCTGTCACTCTCGCTATTCATCACAGCGTGTCCCAAAATTTTCGAAACGACGCATTAATATTATTGATAGATATGTTCTATATTGTTGTGGAGGATTCATTTTTACCTTGGAATTGATTGCCTTTGGCTCCACAAATGATTAAACTTGGTTCGAACTAGTATAGAGCCTCTTCGGCCCTGGCTCTAGGATGTAAACTGCACAAGTGCAAGTTTAGTTACCCTAATGAAATGCAATCAATTCCAAGTTAAAGACGTATTAATATTATCTCATAAACAGCACAAGTTACAGAAAACATTTGAAGAATTTAATAGCGCTAGAGTCGGAAAGTAATGTCAAAACATATGGTTGCTAAAGAATTGGTTAGACTAAAATTTGAGCTTTGTTTAATAAAATTTCATAAATATAAAATGTTTTAATTCTAGGGGATATTCTCTGTTCCTGACGTGATTTTGTTAGAAGTGCTAACTACCGATAAATGGCTATCCCGGAGTATTATTATATGGCTTTGCATGGCCCTCCGCTCGCTTCGCTGGCTACGAGGGCTCAATTAACGAGAACTATCGAATTCCTAACGCAAACTAACCCAAAATTAAGAAAAAAATGTAAATTAATAAAAACCAATAAACGCGACTGAAGGGAATCGAATTCGCAGCGAACGAATGACAAGCAGGCACTCTGCCTACTACACCACCGAGACGTTTTAGAAATTTTGCTAGAATGTAGAGACATGGATTCCTGTCGCATCGCGCGCAGTATTTTGGATCGCAACTTGGGATTTAGCCGCTCTTAAATTTAGACGGTCAAGCAAAAGAGGGATAAATCGAAGAGAGAATTCATGTAATAAGGAGAGGATAAAAATTATACCAATATTTTTATGCAAATTAATTTTAATACATTTTGGAGGTTTCAGAACTTGTGATCCCTTCAGCTCTCAATCTCTGAAGCATAGTTCTAAATATTTCTGGAGCGAAAGGCAGGATACTGCCACGTTCTTGAATTTCACCTAAAAACCCAATAATGCTCTGTGATATGTAAATGTCGAATGTTATGATAAAATATTACCATCTAAAATCATTTTAGTGGCGATTGCAGCGGGATATCCCACAGTTTTTGCCATCGCCGAATAGCCCATACTATCTCCGTACACCACAAGGTTGACGCCTCGCATTTCCTTTCTGTTGTCTGGCCAGTTGATACCAATATCATGTCTGAGAATCACCAAATCCCTTTCATTTTTCCCTAAAAAAAAGTGTATAATTTCAAAGCCCAAACGCTTCTTGAAAAACTAGCGACATTGTTTGCTTACCTAATGCCAATTTTAAAGATAGGTAGTGAGTGAGAGTGTCTAGTGGTGACCCACATTTAACTACAGTTTTATCTTCCAACAGACCAAGCTCCTCCAACAAATCTACAGCGTAGTCACTTCCAGTCCTCTCTGAAATTTTGTTTTTCAAATTGTCGTAGAATATATTCGAATCCTCTAACCCTAAGAGAGTGCAAACGAGCTGTCGCCACGTAATATCGGGCCCTTGGGAGTGAAGAGAAGGGTGTTGTTCTGGATCTAAAAGACCTAAAAGTAGCTAGTTTGAGTATTAGAAAGCTTGCACGTAGTCATCCTGGTCCGATCTCTGATAGGAGCATTATTACCTAGGAACTGTAATATTCGTGCTGATTGCGAGAAACCAGTATATCTCAGAGTGCCTCTAAGGATTGTGTTGGCATCCGCGATCCCATATAGTTTGGCATAAGAGGTGCTATCCCTATTGGGGAACCCTTCCAAGTTGAATCCAGGCAGGAAGTCTAACGTCTTGGTTGCTCGCATCAATTCGCCTCCTTCACTAATTTCAACTATTTGCCCTTTACGAAGATATCTACAAAGATACTTAAATCAATATAGGTACGCTTTATATCAACTCTGATAGTACCTTGCAGAAGATAAAGTATTTAACAATGCCCCCCTAGGCGACCACGAAAATTTATATCTCAACGGATTATCACTAAACTCAGGCGCTGGCAATCCTCCGCAATACGATTCGAAAGATGTTATTCTGCCGCCCAACGATTGCGCTTCTTGGATGCACTCCAGTGCTAGAAGATGGTCGATACCGGGATCTAACCCCACTTCGTTTAGAACTGTAACACCTGCGCTGCAGGCGGCTTGGTGAAGATCCTTGATCTAAAAAGGGGTAGCCATGCATTAGTTACCGCGTTATATGATCTCTCCAATCAAACTAACTTTATAACAACCATTTACATTTTTATTCTACTTCGCTTATCGCCATTTTATGAGGTGTGCGCTGTATTAACGCCTGTTTTATTAGAAGTAGCCAGCGAGAATTAATAGAAAACTTGATTTTTGACGCAACAGTTCTGGCAGCTGAGGCCACAAAATTAAAGAGAAGAAAAGCTTCCTAGAATCTTAGTCCTAACAAGACGTTGCCCGTACGTATGTTCGCCGATCCTAATGGGTTCAGTAGTTATGCGAATTTGATTGATTAAGAATTTCGCACCAAGCATCTAGAGATCACTTATTCTAATATTTCACTTTTCGCATGGCCCTCCGCTGGCTTCGCTCGCTACGGGAGCTCAAGAAAAGGAAACTAACCAAGTGCTAACCAAAACTAACCAAAGACATGCCCAAAATCCAGAAGAAAACTGTTTAGAAACACAACTTAAAAAATATTGTAAACGATTAGTTTTTAGTAACACGTTTTATTTCGCCAATATTATACAGCCACTAATATTTCCGCCTTACACCTTAAAACTTCGCCAGTATAGTCATCATAATTACATAACGCCATGAGTCGACTCTGCTATTCATACAATAACTATATCTACGCCTTATTTCTAATCTATCTATATACTCCGTATTATATAACACAGATTCGATTCTACTCCTGCGTCATTCGTTTTCCAGGGTTGTCACGTCCTCGCCTATTTGAACGTCGCACGTCGCCTCTCCAAAATTGCTTGTTACATTCGGCCATCCTGCAACAATTAATGCCCTCATTAATTTAGCTCGCCAGTAAATCAACCAGATCTTATCGATCTGTGCATTCGCCATAACACCAAATCGCCTACCCTAAAGGTTTCTCCTGTGGTTGCAACCTTACGCCTTTTATCGAATATCACCTTTATATTACGCCTTTGTCAGGTTCTCACTCGCCTTTTGCTATCTCAATAAGAAGTTTGGACCTTAAATCGCCATATCTCTCGCCTTTCGCCAACAGAGCATTCGCCATTTGCACCTCGCCAGTTAAACTCACTTCACACTTGCATGCACCTTTCACCCTGACCATTCGCCCTTTGCACCTCACCAGTCAGACTCACTTGCATGCATCTTTCAACCTAACCTTTCGCCCTCGGTGTTTTACACCTCGCCTCGCCAAAAAGTCAGCAAACGCCTTGCTCGTAAACGTCAGCCCCCGCCAGAAGTTGGAAATAGTACGCCTTGGGTACCCAAAATTCGCCAAACGCCTCTCTCAATTTGAGAATCGCCTCAGAAGACCGCAAAGTCTTCGTCGCCTTCGCCTGCGCATGATCGTGGACTTCCTTGCCCCTCCATTTCCACAATATCGGTTGATGGACACCGATATCTGTCAAAAGAGGAAAGAAAGCCAGTATACAAGTCGCCAGGGGAAGAGCAACCAAATGCCCTCGCACTCGCCTGTAGATCGAGAGGTAGACCGTCAATTAGACATGAAAGCGCCTTTGTGCCTGAAAGCCCACACCTTTCGATCAACGCCATTTTATCATGATAATAATGGGTCATGGTTTCGCCGTCCAATTTAACCCTCGCTATCATCTCCTTGAGCAGCTGAGCAAAGTCATGCAGTCTAGGAAACGCCATCCTAAGAGCCGCCTTCCAGTCTTCCCATGAGAGGTCATATTCATCGAGCCGATTAAACCAGCCCCTTGCTGCGCCTTGCAATTTCGCCTGCATAAAATACACTCTCTCATAGTTCGATCATTCATGAATATCGCCCAACTGATCAATTTTGCTCAACCACCTGACTACGTTACAGTCCTGACTGTCAGGATCGACAGGGTCAAGAATGTCGCCGCCTGCCCTTGCCCTTGACCCCATACAGCCCAAACTGCAAGCGGAGTCCGCCTTATCGCTACAAGCATGCTCTACTACCGCCTGTGGAGCGCTCTCACCTGATTTATCGCCTTTTCTGATGCCCTTGATACCGCCAGTACCAACGGCCGCCCTTTGTTTCGTCGCCTTTGCCATTTCGGCCGCCTTTTGCTTCGCCGCCCTTGCCATTTCGGCCGCCAAAATCTGCTGGATACTAGTTGCCAAACCGCCTTTCAACAGCTTATGTACCATGGAGACTGTTTCGTCTTCCATCACCGAATCGCCTTCGCCGTGGTCACCGTCGCTCAATTCCAACTCGTAATCGAGCTCTAACTCTTCACTTCTGTCTTCCTCCATAGGAAATAACTTGAAAAACGCCTATTAAACACCAATGCCAATAAACACAGTTGAAATACGCCACAATTTTTACAATAATCACTAATTAATTAGCACACACTTCTTTGTTATTATCGTGAATATCTGAAAAATCGCCAAATGTCAATCCACTGTCAAGGATAGCAACAAACGCCCGCCTTTTGTTATGAGTTTTTGTGATATCGCCACTCACAAAAAAGAAGAAGTTGCCACTGCGATTTAACTCGCCGAAATCGCGTATTTGACCGTTCTCCAGAACAAATAACACAATACGTAGGTTATCCCGACTTCTGATCTGTAAACGATTAGTTTTTAGTAACACGTTTTATTTCGCCAATATTATACAGCCACTAATATTTCCGCCTTACACCTTAAAACTTCGCCAGTATAGTCATCATAATTACATAACGCCATGAGTCGACTCTGCTATTCATACAATAACTATATCTACGCCTTATTTCTAATCTATCTATATACTCCGTATTATATAACACAGATTCGATTCTACTCCTGCGTCATTCGTTTTCCAGGGTTGTCACGTCCTCGCCTATTTGAACGTCGCACGTCGCCTCTCCAAAATTGCTTGTTACAATATATATATTTCACTTTTCGCATGGCCCTCCGCTCGCTTCGCTCGCTACGGCGGCTCAAGGAAAGAAAAAATTCGCATAAATACTGAACCCATTAGAATCGGCGAAAATGCTGCCCGTACCGCATCAGAGCGCTTCAGAGTTGCGCGCGCGCATTACATTATTAACAAACACCATATCTAACGAGTCTAGCGAATTGCTGTCAACTCGTCCGTAGCCAGAGGTTTGATGCTGAGTCTGCAATACGGCGATACCAGTGGCAAGATATGTTGTTTTTATTTTTAATATTATGTGTTAAAAAGTTTTTTCCTCATTTTGGGCATGCCTTGGGATAGTTTTGGTTAGGTTGCGCCCCCGAAGCGAGCGGAGGGTTATGCGTAAAATGTAATATTAGACATTTTTGTCTGTGATGCGAGCGCAACTTTGAAGCCCTCTGATGTGGTACAAGCACAGATAAGTATTCTTTCTTACTCTTAGAACAGCACCTTCTAGGAAGGTGCTGGTTAGAGCGATTACTGTCGACTCACTGTGAGAATTTGGCTGAGAATGACAACTTACAGCTAGATCTAGCACGGTAACTAATCAGCCCAATGTATTATTTCACTTCACGAATGACCCTCCGCTCGCTTCGCGGACTTAAAGAACAGGAACTAACCCACGGCATGCTCAAAATGAAAAAAAAAAACCTTTTACAAACACACCCTTAAATTTTTATTTTAAAAACCGATAGGAATTGAACCACGGACCGCCATATTACAGGTCCAGCATCTAACCACTCAACGACCAGAGCACTTCCAGACAATTCATTGCACCGCAAAGACATCGGTAAACTGGAGGCTGATTAGTTATCATGCTAGATTTAGCTCTAAGTACAACGACAAGACTTATACTTCTAAAATTCTACAACATACAACAATAATTATTCACTTGAGTGACCCAATAGAAGCAATTTGAACCGATGAGTGGTGCTTGGGATTCTGTATTGCCGGTATCCGAGGAATAACCGTTCTGCTGCCCGCACAGTAGTGAATAAACGAGAGTGAATACTCACGGTGGAGGCAGTCTATCGCCTCCGTGAGGGCTCTCTCTCGTTGGGTTTTGAGAAGTCTCTTTCATAAAGAAATAAGTTTGTGCCGTCCTGTAAAATGTTAGTTCTACTATTAAGCTATACATAAGTCTGGATGTTGATTCACTCTGTAATGTAACCTTATTCAATTACGCCTCGGTTATCGACCGGCCAACACCCCACCTACCGAGGACGTTCTCCCACCAAGACACAAGGTGTTGCCTTTGGTACAACCTTGAAACATTTTGTACTTAACCTTAAGCTTTTATTCCCCACTTAAACAGTTATTATGAAACTAGCAGCTTAGGGTTCAAAACTTTAATTCAAAATTTGTACAGGTAGATAATGGTGAATACAAGAAAACGAAAAAGAAATAATAGTGATTCCAAAAAGCAAGTGGTGAAAAAATTTAAGTAAATAACAAAAATCCCATAGGGATGATGTAAATATCCAGAGAGTTTTGGATTTTCTAAATGTTAGAGATTTTGGTTCAATAGACATCGAAAAATTTTAATTTATAGGTGACCATGATATCAACAATTTTATGCAAATCGAAGCAGAACCATTCAAACCAGAAGATTTTTTTTATGGCAGTGGCACACACACTAAAGGGAGATCTTATGGCGCTCGACGAGCGGTGTGTGTGCGAAGTTGTTGATTGACACGGTTCTTGAATATTTGTAAGTTGTAATTAGTGGGAAACAGATGTCCTGGAAGTGAGTTCCACAGTGATGCAGTGCGCCAGACAAAGGAGTTCTGGTAAAGCGATGTTCTAGGTGTTTCTAGTTGTACGACGAAGTGGTGCGCTCCTGCCGTCTGTCGAGACTGTCTTACAGGAGTTGCCAGGGGCGGGATTATACGGGCCAAATCCTGGGAACATCTGCCGTCAAAGTATCTGTAAAACAGAGACATCTTGGCCACATGTCTGCGATGTTCCAGACTATCCAGATTCCGGGTCAACTTCAGATCGCCGACGAGACGTACAGCCCTCTTCTGAATGAAATCCAGCAGCTTTAGGGTATGCTTTGGTGCGGCACCCCAGATATGTGAGCAATATTCTAAGTACGGTCTTATTTGGGCTTTGTACAGCAAGAGCAACTGCTGCGGTGTATAGAGTTTTTTGTTGCGAAGTAGCGCACCAAGCTTGTGTGATGTTAGCAACATGGTCATGCCATGACATATTGCTGTTGACCCAGACACCCAGCAGCCCGATTGACGAGGATGAAGGAACGGTCGATCCTGCCATAGTTATGTCAGGGCCCGCTGTATTGGCCCTCTTAGTAAACGTTGCTGCTTGGGTCTTTGCTGCATTGAACTGGACCAAATTTCGGTCGCCCCAAGTTTGAACTTTCTCCAGGTCTTGATTAATTGCTGTAATCTGCTCCTGTCTGCGGTGATGAGTCTCAGTCGCTGGTAAGGGTTTTTCTGATCTAAAGTGGGAGACAAGGGTACTGTCATCTGCAAAACTGTAAACAGGATTATTCGTTTCGATCAGCAGGTCATTAATATAGATAAGGAACAGAGTTGGTGAAAGTATTGCGCCCTGAGGCACGCCACATCGATTGCAACGTGTAGGGATCGGTTCTTAAGGAAACTGGCCAGCCAGCTGCAGAGAGAGGCGGGCAGTCCCAAGGACGGCAGTTTGTTGAGCATGCCAAACTCTGTCGAATGCCTTTGAAATATCCAACGCAATCGCTCGAGACTATCCGTAGTTTTCAATTGCCCTACTCCATATATGAGTGACATAGGCCAATATATCTCCTGTCGATCTATCTTTGCGAAAGCCGTATTGATTATCGCTGATTATTCTGTTGTTCTCGAGGTATTTGAGTAGTTGCTGATTGACTACACGTTCCATGACTTTGGAGATTATTGGAAGCAAGGCAATTGGGCGATAGTTTGAGGGCGTGGTTTTCTTGCCTTTTTTTGGAACAGGTTGCACTCGATCGACTTTCCAAGGGGATGGGTAAATCCGTTTTCTGTAAGAAAGAGAAAAAAGCCTGGAAAAAACGGGTGTTAGTTCGTTGGCGCAGTTCTTTAGCACGATGGCAGGTATTCCGTCCGGTCCTGATGCCTTTTCCGTATCTAGTTCTTCATGGATTTTGCGAATATCACGGTGAGAAAACTTGACTTCTGCCATGGTAGTGTTGATGTTCGGTATGGTGGGGAGAGTCTTGCCTTGGGGCACGTCTAAGGTAGAGTGCGATGAAAACATTTTGGCGAGTATGTTTGCTTTTTCCTTGGCTGTAGTCGCCGTGATGCCACGCTCGTCCGTTTAAAGGCGGGAGAGACGTTTTTGTAAAGTTGTTACTTACTGCCTTTGCTACCGACCAGAAATTCCTGGAACCACTGGAGCATTGTAAAAGTTTATTCCTGATCCTTTCCTGAGGAGATTACTTGCATGATCTCTTCGCAGCAGTCTGACGGGTCGTCAGCGGCAAAGCAGACGTCGAGCCAAGGAAAATCTAGGTAGAACTGCCTTAGATCGTCCTAGTTTGCAGAATTGTAATGCCAGATTTTGCGAGGCAATGGTGGATCTTTCTGTATAAGTGGCAATTCATAAACCGTTGTAATAAGTTTGTGGTCGGAGGTACCTAATGGCGGACCAACTGTAATCTTGTACTGGTCAGGATTGGTGGTCAGAAAAAGATCCAGGAGGGCGGCGAATTCGCCCCTCTCTGAGATTCGAGTTGGTTTGTCTACAAGTTGAGTAAGCCCGCAGCTGATGGCAAATGCTTTAGCTTCTCTACCTTCGTTGTCGGTCTTGTTGTGATGTTTGAGCCAGTTGGTGGTGTGGGCATTGAAGTCTCCCCGAATGATTATTTCTGAACTGGGGTGATCGACCTGTATTGAGTCAAAAGTGGTAGCTAGTGTTGTGAAAAAGCTTTGGTAGGCTCTATCGCTCGGAGGGCGATAGAGACAACATATAAACTTGGTTAATCCCTGGGCGGTGAACTTGAGCCACATGACGTTAAGGTTGTTCGGTTCGAGTGTTTCCTCGCGGTGACATGAAAGGTCGCTTCGGACAAAAAGGCATATTCCGAACTTATATCTAAATCGGGTATGTAAGTCGTAACCAGTATAGAGGTAGTTCACTGTTGTTGTAGAACATACTTGTGTTTCTGTAAGGGCTAATATGTGTGGTCTATTTGCTTGTAGATGTTGGTGTACCGAATTTATGTTTGTATTTAGGCCTCTTTTGTTGCAGAAATCTATTCTAAATTGGTTCGGTATCTTTGCTGTCTGTGAAATGCGGAATGAAGGGCTCCCAGGGCCACCCAGCGCCCGGAGATTCGAATGGCCGGGGAGTTTACTTCCGGAATATTTTGATCCTGGAAGCACCATCATGTTCATATATTCCTACTGTGGAACCCGGGACCACCAGCGCGGAAGCGGAACGTGATTTGGGAAAACCACTTAGCGCTTCCCAATTCTGGTGGGGTGGTCTCTCACCGGACGATCGAGTAGGCTTAGGCATCTACCACCTAGGGCTCAGACTCATTCCTTTGGCGGTCCCTAGTCTGACAGGGGTAAAAATGGGGTTTATTGGGTCACTTCCCAGTGAACAGCTGCAGATTTTGTACTTTGGTGTTCTCCAGCCTGGAGGAGGACGATGGGATTTGATGGGCCACATCCCGTGGCAACTCGGAATGGTGGGGGCGTCACTCCCCGTAATCAAACTGCTCTTACCAGTTCCTGCCAGCCAATACAATTCAGCGCCTCTTGTCACAAACTGTTATTGATCGGTCGCAGACTTTGTACTTTGGCGTTCTCCAGCCTGGGGGAGGGCGATGGGATTTGATGCGCCATATCCCGTGGCAACTTAACTGAAGTTAATTGGCTAAATTCTTCATGTAACTTTTTCACAGCCTCATCCATAACTGTTAATGTATATAATTGTCATCGACTGAATGATCGTAAGTATCAATGTTTCTTATAAACAGAAAATTCCCTCTTATTATCACATTGATGTTCTGGGAATAATATAAACTACTTCATTATCTTCATCATTATTATCACCATATAGAATAGTTTAAAAAATATCTATAATTGATTTAGTTTCTTTCACAATAGCTCTTTTTTGATTAGTATATTTTATATTAATGTAATCACAATGACTTCTACACAATGGGCAAACATTCTTCGTTTTTAACCATTCTGTAAAGCAATCTAAACAAAATTTGTGTTCACACCAATTTGGTGTGCAAATGTTTTCTTTTTTCAAAGGATTGAAACAAATAGGACATTCCCCATTCAAGTGCACTTCACTTTTTTTTTTTTGACCCAACTGTTTCCGAACTATTTCTGAATTGACTCTCTTGAGGACTCGATTTCTTAATTTGAGTTCTTCCATAGAAAACTAAACTGTGAAAGGAAGAAACATACAGAACTGCTGGTTTTATTATGTTTATTTATGAGGGAAGCGGAAAAGTCAGGGTCGGTGGAAAGTCGTTGTATCGCAAGGTCAACATATATGTAGATAAGGATGGGAAATATATTAATTACATGATGAGAAAGAGTCCTCAGTAATTAAAAGAGAGAGAGCCCTCACGGAGGATGAGGTAATTACCTCCTCCGTGAGGACTCACTCTCGTTAACACACTACTCAGCACACATTCAGCCAATCGAATTGGCTTTCTTAATCGACTTTAAAATTTTGGAAACCTCATTTCTCGACTTTTCGTGAAAAGTTAGGCACCTGATAGGGGTTTCTGTTAGAGTCCACGTCTCCGTCGCATATGTCATAACGGGCAAGATGCATTGGTTATAGACTCTACATTATCAATTTGTTCTGAAAATTTTGGCAGGCACGTCGAAGCAAATCGAGGAAAAACTTCACTTCACTACCAAACACCGCTATATTTGTGGTGATTATATTGGGATTTGTCATCTGGTTGGTTACTTGGCAAATCCTAGCTACTATTGTTTGGAAGTATGGGGAGAGTATGAATTATGAGCTTTTTCTTCAACCAAATAGAATAAAGTAACACAAACGATCCAGTGGCCAGCGAGTTAATAGTTAATGTATTTAATTCAAGATTAGGCCAATGTCGGATTAAATGCAATATTAGCAAAATTTGAAATAAATACTTCGGTGCAATCGGCTATAAGTAGTAGTGTTGCACACCGTTAATTTCCAATCCGAACACAACCCAACAACTTACAATGTTCAGTTTAAATCAAAGTACGCCTTTTTTTATTAAATTTAAAATGGTGTGTTGTGCGAGTATAAAGTCGTGTTGAAATAATTTAGGAAATACAAAACACAATCAACTGAGCTAAACTATGGTGCCAAAAGACGTGACGATTAAAAATACCTACCGCTTCGCTCATATAACTGGCCGTTACCATATGAGTCTTTTGGTTAATACAGGATTTTGCAATACGTGGATGCAAATTAGCTGGCAAAATGGAAACCACCACGTCGGCTCTCTCTATCAGTTGTTCCAACGTCGAACTGTTTGCATCCACTGCGTTTAGGTAAGTACTTTCCACTCCCGGATAAGCTTTGGCCAAGTTGTCTCCGAGTTCCTTGTTTTCACAGGCGACAACTATACCTAGGAGTAGAGGAATGAATAATTAATAATTTTTATCAATGCCCTAATTTTAAGGCTTTTGCTGATTTGGCAACAACTTGGCCAAACACTGTTAACGAGATGTATTTTCTGGGCTTTGATGCTTCTGTCTGCCCTAATTTAATAGACAAAATTATTTTTACAATTGTTTGATTTTTCAAATTTTATTGTCTTTGTTTATTATCGGCAATTTTCGCGCAATACGTCTCTTGAAAATTTTCGCTGACTGTTGATTTACATGAAATTTTAATTTTCTCTTTGTTTGATACACGCGATTTGATAAAGAGGCATTGTCACTAAGTAGCTCGTGTCAACTAAGTAGAAATATGCATTTGATAGGAATGTGTTTGAATGTACTCACCCCAGTTCCGAGCGAGAAAGTCCACTCCACCTCGAACTCAGGGAGATAATGAGAGAGAAGAATATGAGGGAGATAGTGAATTAGATATGGATATATTTTTAGCGAGGTCTAAGGCAATAGACGATATGGTAGATCGTCTCGAGAATCTCTTTTCTCAGCCGGGTAATAAGGTAAGGGTAGGTTCTATTGCTAGATAAATCAGAAGGAATAAAAAGGACATTAGACACCAAGTTAGAAAGGTAATGGAGATCAAAAACTTGCAGAGTGACATTAGGAGTTTAGTGGTCACACAAAATGAAGAGATTTTAGAGCAGAATAAGAAATTAGATATCCTAATTCAAGCGGGTTCTCAAGAAGGAGTAAGAAGTGGCTCTTATGCGGCAGTTACTGCAAATTCGGCCATGATCAGCGGAATTAGGAAGCCAGTGCTAGCGGAGAAAACTTTTAGAGTGGAGTTGACCAAGAAAGTAGGGGACAAAGAAGTAAGTGGTGAGAAGCTCAAAAAGCTGGCTATGAAAAGTATCAATTCGAGTCAGATCGGTTTTAAACCTGCACGGATATTTGCCACTAAGAATAATAAGGTCATAATAGAGTCTAAGAACATAGAGGTTAACAAACTTACGGACCCGGCAGTAAGAGACAAATTGAACCTGAACATATCTGGACAAATCCAGGACTATTTTTCAGTGGCTCAGAAGAGCATTGGCTATAGAGACAAGGATTCTGCATCTAACCACTGAACTGTCAGAGCACTTCCAGACAATTCATTGCACCACAAAGACATCAGTAAACTGAAGGCTCATTAGGTGCGTGCTAGGTCTAGCTCTAAATATTGCCCAACCAGTTAGAGTTATTCCGATCCATATCGACATTCACGGTATGGATATATTCAGTGCTATATTCGGCATTTTATATCGATAATTTGTTTTTTATTTTATTTTTTATATCACTATGACCCGGCTAATATTTTTTGTTACTTACAAGTTTATATTTACTTGATATATCGATCGAGTATCGACAAAATTCGAGGAGAATCGATACCAATAGGTCTACTAGATGATTATATCATAATTATAAAATCATTTACCGATAGTTTTATTTCTGTGCAAGTACTCGATTAAGGGAGCTGCTACTCTTCCGGCGCCTAGTACCAAAACGTTCTTATCCATGTTGCTAAATTCTGTCGATGACTTATGTCGACTTCTGCTAAAATAAATATTATTGTTATAAATAAATCTAATAATAATTATCTACTGATACAAGAACTACCAAGTAGGTACTCACAAACTTGCTTCCTGTTAATTGTTAGCATTCGAACAAATTGCAATTATTTTGCTTAAACAAAAGAGACTCGTTTTAAATCTATTAATTAGTACTTATCAAGCAGTCTGATAAGATTGAGATGACGCAATGGTGGTAGAGTTGGAAATTATCTTAGCAGAGCCTTTGGTATCGATCGATATGCTTTATCTTGTCCGTACTGAATTGCAGGTCACCAATAGGTACTTACATTTGTGATTTTCTTAGTTCCTGGATATATTCAAAGTTAGGCGTTAGCTTTCCGTTGCTGGCGATTATGGCCTAAAATAGAATGAATTAAGCAATATTATTGTTCAAAATCTCAACGAGAATTTCTGATAAGTGAATTGCAAGGAGGAACCGCTAGATGTCCTGCCCGCTCGCCAGATCTTAATTCGGTAGATTTTTTCTCTGGCCCTAGTGGAAGCGAAAGGCTTTGCGAAAAGATGTCCGAGGCAACCTGCTGGGATATGGGAAAAATTCTTCCAAAATCGAATTATTATAATAAATATGAACAAAACCAAAACTTACCCCGTGCACTACCGGATGGAAATTATGCGCCTCCAGTGGTTCATGCGCATTAGATTGAATTATACTGTGAGTGAAAGGCATCAATAAGTCACCAAAAAAATCGGTACTTTCTCTAGGGATCTGGGTGGGCATGTTGTCGATACTGCATACCAGCACGCCCGGACCATTGAAACTTTTCGTGTCTTTGTTACGGTCGGCGTCGTATAAGCAAAACGGAGTGTCGATAGTCGTGCACTCGTTCATGAATTCGATGGAGCCCCCTGGATCGGCCGATATGTCGCAGATGGCCAACATTCTATGGGGCAAAGCTGGAGCACCTAAATAGTAAAAAAATGGGTAGATTATTCTTCACAACCTCTTCGACTTAAATGCCAAAAGCTATAGTTTTCGCAGAAATTTATGCATTGTGAATCGACCATAAGAAATAAATTCCTGGAGTTTTTATTGGGTTATTGACCACTTGCATAATATTATTAAAATAATACGATAAAGAGACATTTTTTGGTGTCTCACATCGCACCCTTGAGATCTATATTGGGTGGCTGACTATTTCGGAGGTTGTATCAGTATTTTCAAACATAATCAAGTAATGGTAATTTTCTATTTATACAAACCTATCGATGTCGGCAACCAAGGCGTATGTGCGGGTCTCAAGAGGTGTTTCGCATCCGGGATCGTCAACAGCTTGGGGCTGTTGACCGCCCAATAAATCCCGTTGATTATTACCGAGGCGTAGCGGGCGATCTTTTTGCTAAACGTCGACACGTATCGCTCGGGGTGCTCCTCGTATTCCACCGGGTCGAATCCTAAAGAAAATAAGAGTTTCTTAATATCTATCGGTAGTATTTTATTTGATTTCTGGCAATTGACTTCATCAATGTTATTAATGAGGAAAAAAAACTAGTGAGGCACTCTTGAAGATGCGCCAAACGTTTTGGGACGGATGAGCTTCATTTTGAGCTAAACTGGTCAAGTAAACGACCAAAGCACACAATAGCATGCCCATTTACATAGTAAAAGGGTTCATAGAGAGATTGTATGAGCTTCAGCCCCAAGTTCCAAAGGGCTGGATATATAACTGACACGTGACCAGCCATGAAACCTTGTTGCTGATAGGTTCGCCAAAAACCTTGTACGTCGTTTTGCTTTTAGATTAGATAGATATGTGCAGTTTTAGGAATTACCTCCTCCGTCGGCCCGTTCTAAGTAATGCCTCCTTCTCACCTCACACCCATACACTTTCGTCAAACTTCCATGGTCGGCAGCTTTTTGTAGCATTTCTGGTGCCACGTACTCGTGCGGGAGCTCGTGGAATAGTTCCTGAGATCCTAAAATCAGTGGATGTAACAAACAGTGGCAGGGGCGATTCAAATCATATGCATTATAAGATCCTTTACACAAATAGTGCACTATTAAAAAATCGGCTTTTCCCATTGGTCGATTCGCATGGCCCTCCGCTCGCTTCGCTCGCTACGGGGGCTCAAGAAAAGGAAACTAACCAGGTGCTAACTCAATCTAACCCAAGACATACCCAAAATCAAGAAAAAAAGCTGTTTAGAAACATAATCTTTAAAAAATAATAAAAAAAGCAACGGGGTTCGAACCCGCGTTTTTCAAGTGAGAGCCAACGATCTAAACCTCTACACTACCAGAGCTCTCGTCAGAAATCGATTGCATCACGCAGACATATCGTAATACGAGATGGATCGACCAATAGGAGAGGTTGATTTTTACATAGTGCACTATTTGTGTAAAGGATCTTTAAACGCAAATCATATCATACCTTGCGAAACGTTTCCGGATCCGGTAAATATAAAGGTCAACGGTCCCACCGATTTCGGCATAAGTCCCAAAGCGATTTCGTAGCCTGCGTCCCTCACAGCCTGCCTAGCCATGCTGGTGTTCCTGTAGTTGTGAGCGGGACCCATATGCATGAAGGGAGTGTGATGGCCTAAGGCCAAGAGTCTTAGTCCCAAGCCGTGGAGGATGTTCACTATGCCGGCTATGCCGGCCATCTTGCCAAAAGCCACGACCCTTTGACCTAAAACAATATATTTAGAATACCGATCCCTTTTTTGGTGCGCTATTAGTTCCCACACCCAACTGCCAATTACCTACCTTTCTCATCCATAAGTTTCTCGTAATCAATCAGTCTGATCCTTTTCTCGAGGACTGCGTCCAGCAAAGGCATGTTCGATTCCTGCGCCTTGATCGTATGCGAGAAAAGACAATACGTTTTGTCGGGAATGAGCTGCTCGATCGGGACCTGTTTCACGCCGAATATGACGCTGGCCTCGGACATATCTTCTTGGACCACCGCCCCGGCGCTGAGATAGCTCTGCATCGGGTAAGCTCGTCGATTTGACGGTTGTACGATGACCTTGATCCCGTTTTTGGCGAGTTTGCGCACATGCGCCGGAGAAAAGGGCGCCCTTCTCTCCCAGACGCTCTGATCCTCTCTTCTGATGGCTATGATCTTCTTGGTGGCCTGAAATATATCACTGAAGATTAATATTAATCTTTCAGCAATCTATAGGTTTGTTGAAAAATACTGTTTTTTCCTATTTTTTCACGGGCCCCATCAGCTTTGTTTATAGTAACCGTAAAGGTTAATGGGTTAGTTAAGGACCATTAAGGGCCCCCCCACTTTCCCTTCTCGTCGGCTCGGTCCTGAAGAGGGGAGAAAAAAAATTAAAATAATTAATTTCGGGAGAACGGGAAGACTTACGGGTTTTTATGGTAGGTGCGCCTCATGGGGACCTTTGACCATATGGGGAGAATCGGGCCTCTAATTTAAGGGGAGATTTTGGAGAAAGAAACCGATCATCAGTGGGATACCCAAACATTTTCGAAAAAATGGGGAAAACTTGGAAAAAACGTTAATAAAAGTATTATAAAACGAAATAAAGAAAACAAAATTACAAAAAAGCTAGAGAAGCCCGGTTTTCGGTGGTAAAATGGGAAAAAATTGTAAAAATAATACACAAAATTTCGGAAAGTTAATAAAAGTATTATAAAACGAAATAAGAAAAAAAATAATTAATTATAAACAAAAAATTGTTCGGAAAGTTAATCAAAGTATTATAAAACCAAATAAGAAAGAAATAATTATCATAAAAAAGAACAGATTGTTCGGAAATTTATTAAAAGTATTATAAAACGAAATAAAACAAAAATAATAAATAAAAGAAAAGGTTAGAAAAACGCGGTTTTCGGCGAAAAAAGGCGAAGGAGTTCGGCTACGAGGTTGGGGATGGCAAAAATGGAATGAAAAATTGCCTTATGAAAAAAAAATCAAATTTAAGAAATGGGAAAAAATTGTAAAAAACGTATAAAATTTTCGGAAAGTTAATAAATATAAAATAAACATAAAATAAATTGTAAAACCAAATAAGAAAAAATAATAATAATAAAGAAAATATTCCGAAAGTTAATAACAGTATTATAAAATAAAACAAAGAAACAAAAATTAATGAAAAAAAAGTTAGAGAAACGCGGTTTTTGGCGAAATAAAGGCAAAAGAGTTCAGCTACGAGGTCGGCAATGGCAAAAATGGGAAGAAAAAAATGCTTTATGAAAGAAAAAACAAAATGTTTTGAAAAAATTGGGAAAAATTGTAAAAAACGTATTAAGATTGTCGGAAATTTAATACAAATATTATATAACTAAATAAGAAAACAAAAATAATTGAAAAAAACCAAAATAATGTTCGGAAAGTTAATAGAAATATTATAAAATCAAATAAGAAGAAAAATAATAAAAAAAGAAAGAAATGTTCGGAAAGTTAATAAAAGTATTATAAAACGATAAAAGAAATAATAGTTAAAAACGCGGTTTTCGACGAAAAAAAAGTCGAAAAAAATGAAAAAACGTATCGAAACCGTGGTAAAAGTTGAGAAAAAAAAGCCTAAAAAAATAAAAACTCAATTCTTAATATCTTTTTCGGAAATTTCACTTCAGTTGTGTGCTTATAAAGGTGAGCTACATATTTTTTAAATTTATTAACTTACTGTAACTTATACAGAATAACTAGGTTTCGACATCTTGCCTCCGTTTTTCGAATCACCAAGCAGAATCAGGCAACGCGTGACGCTGGACGCAAAACGTTCTGATGAAAAGCAAACCGGACACCTACCTTAAGGCGAAAGTACATCCACTCCACATTTCCGTTATGAGTTTTAGTTAAACCAATAGGAATGCACAAAAGTGACAGTAAAGGGGGGGGGGGGGGGGGGGGGCTAGATGCAATTTATGAAATTGAGAAATGTAAAAACAAAGCCAGTAACTTTTTCTGTTAGATTAGAACTGATTTTGGGCATGCCTTGGGTTAGTTATGGTTAGTTTCAGTTGGTTGGACCTCCGACACGAGCGAAGGGTGATGCGTATTCGCTTTTCGCTCGCTCATCTAGCTTCGCCCGTTAACTATCACACTATCACACAAAGCATGTGGAGCGGACAATATTCCTAACAAGGCTGTGTGACACATATGGGAGGCAAGAAAGGACTGGATTTTGCAACTTTACGAACAATGTTGGAGGACTTCTTGCTTTCCGGAGGCTTGGAAGGAGGCCAAGTTGTGTTGGATCTCTAAACCTACAGGATGGTATCTTCTCTCGTCCAAGTGCTTGACAAAGTAGTGAATGTGAGAGTGGTACGAAAGGAATGAGACAATGAGTGATGAGCAGTACGGATTTAGGAATGGAAGAGGCACTATTCAGGCGATTGAAAGGGTAATCGAAGAAATTCGAAGAGTGAAAGGGGAGGAAGAGCACTCACTAGTCGTGACGCTGGACCTCATGAATGCCTTTAACCTAGCATGACCCGTCCAGGTTGATCGGGAGATGGACAGGATGGCTATGCCGGTTAGAATGAGAGAGAAGCTGTGGGACTTCCAGAAGAACAGGAAGGTCCGCAGCGGAGAGGAAGAAAGAGTGATAGAAAGGGGTTGTCCTCAGGGGTCGAGCCGAGGGCCAACTCTCTGGATAGTGTGTATGAAAGGGTGGATAAGGAAGTTAAGAGAAGCTGGAAAAGAAGTGTATGCGCAAGCCTTTGCCGACGATCAGGTGATAGATATAGAGGGCAAATCGGTCAAAGAAATCGAGCGAAAATGGATCAGCACCTGGAAAATTCGTAAATCCTGTGGGAGAGAAGGCCGGTCTAGGTAGAACCTAGCCAAGACTAAATGTATGTTTGTGGAAGCTCGGGGCTCACTAAGGGGACCGGTGGTGCAAGTAGGAGATCATAGGGTAACATGTGATTATTGGGTCGTAGTTAATCTACCAGCTTGTGGTGGTGTCCGCATTGATGTATGGATGCGAGGTATGGGGTAAATATCCACGGATACTAGAATCCAAAGACAGTTGAATGCAATACAAAGGATGTTTGTGGTGATGATGTGTAGAACTCACAGGACTGTGCCGACGGAGGCGCTGCAGCTGGGGTGCCCCCGCTGGACATAGTTGCTGGGGTTAGGAATGCAATGAGGACGAGGGTGCTTGAGGAAAAGAGAATGAATGGAGTATGTGAAAGAGAAAGAGCGTCTGTATGGGATCGTCTTGCAACAGTGTCGGGGTACCTAGAAGGTGAACAGAGGGATGATGTTTTTGTGGATATGGTTGGCGCACAAGCAAGCATAAAGAGACAAGGGTAGCGAGATTGAATGGGGAATCGGGGGATGCTTTAGATCAATGAACGGGAAAGCAATTAAAAAAGAAAGGAAAGAAAGGATTTTAAACGAATGGCAAGAGAGGTGGAATGGAAGTGAGAAAGAAAGGGCTTTGCATAGAATCTGTAGAGAGCTAGGGAGAGATAGGATCGACCTATCTTTCAAGGGGATGCAACTGGTAACTGGGTATGGAAACATGGCTGTATATATAAGGAGGTTTAAACTACAGCAAATGGACGGCATGTGTAGTTGTGGGGAAGGGATCGAAGTCGTGGGCCGTGTCAGGGACACGTGCATCTTGGAGGCTAGAGTCAGAGTGAGAGAGAAGATGATGAATGATTTTGGTGGATGGAACAATATACAGTTACCAATGAAGAATAAGAGTGTGCAAGAGGAGGTGCGAAAGGTTAAAGAATAGGCAACGGCATCGATCAAAGGTGATGATTTTGTAAGGTGATTCATGCTCAGCATTATCATCAAGTAAATAGGATAAAGCTATTACGTAGGGTTAGAACAAGTTATGTTATGCAAAATTATCTTATTTGTTAATTATGTTATATGTTACGTTAATTAATTAAGGACCACTATGTATGTGTTAAGTCGGTTTAGTGGAAATACACTGTATTGTAAACTTAAATAAAATAAAATAAAAAAAGGCTTCTTTCCCCGCTAATCACCTCATCATTATTGGGGTCGTCTTAACCGGGGTCCCTCGTAGTGAGGGGGTTGGTGAAGCGGAGTTGGCTGGGGGTTTCCTTGAGAGTGGTTTTGCTAGTTAGCGGGTGGACGATAGGCCGATGCCGAAAGGTGGGAGGCAACAAACATTTCACTCTTCATGCTTTGGGTTAGTTTTATTTGTTTGTGGTCTGTGGTTGCGCCCATGTGCTTTTACTCGCTTATCTAGCTCCGCCCATAAACTCTAATTTTTGTGCATTCCTATTTAACTAAAACCCATAACGGAACTGTGGGGTGGAAGTACCTTAAGCCTTAAACTTATTCCATTCGGAGCTACTAACGTTAAATAAATCGTAAAAAATTGGGGTCATTCTAGATGACATTTTGCTTCGTTTTGTAAATGCTTCAGATATTTAACATTTTTTTGACTGCGGTTAATAAACAATTCGTGTAAACACAGCTTTAAATATGTCAATGTGTCAAATATATTTCTTGATATTTTGCCGTAGCAGCGGCAAGGGCGTATTTAAAGGGTGAGGGGGAAGGAGTAGAGGAGGTAATTCCCCCCTCCTCCTCTTTTCAATAAATGGTATTATCCTTTTGTAACCGCGAGCATTTACAAAAAAGTACATTTGTGCTCTCACAGAGCAATTTCGTAGTTGCGCCACTGGAATGATGGTCTAGTGCAGTGCTAGTGGTGAGATAATCGAGGATCGCCGGTTCTGCTCCTGTGCAACGCAAGACTTTCTTTAAATATATTTTTCACAATATGAGTCACGCAATGATTTTTTTTTAATGTTCTAAAAGTTCTAAAATACCAATTAGAAAACATATGATGCTCGGAAAATAAACACATGAGCATCACCCTATATATGGTTCATTTATCGGTTAGTTCGTTTGTCATGCCTCGAAGCTGTTATATTTGGATGAACAAAGTTGACGGTCATTTGTTTACTATCCGAATGTCATTTGTTTTTTTTTATTGTGTTTTTGCAACTTTCAGAAAAATAAATTTTTTAAATTAATTTTGGATTTTTCCAATTTTATTTTTAAACAAAAAGGAATTTGTCAACTCTGTCAATGAATCTTGAGACTAGTAAAATTATCGCAAATTCGTAATGATTTTTGGAACTTTCAGGCCTTATAGGGCGACTAATACGATTTTTAAACGATATCATCTAAAAAAAGATGCTATTATGGTTGAACCTTAATCCTTAATGTCTGATTTTATGATGATATTTATAACAAAAAATGCTGTAAGATTTTTCCTAACTACACTTTACCTGATCGGAACTGTGCTAAAAGTACTTACAAAACTTCGACCATCACGCACCGTTTCCACTGTTGCCGCGTTTTTGGCAATGATTCGTTGCGCCCTCAACATTTTTTTCAATTTTTTTATTACCACCGAACACCAGAACTGACCTATTTTGCGGCGTTTCCTTTAAGACGCCCCCGATTGTTAACTTTCGTGACGAATCCGAATGGCCTCTTAAACAAACTAAATATCATTATGTTTATACAATTGTCATTATCTCCAATAATATAAATAATCAATCTCAGAATGTCCAGTTTTATAAACAATATTGCTTAACATTATCGAAGTATCGTTGCGTTATCAAGTATAAGTTATGGCCGGCCTGTCGTAATGAGACCAATACATGTATAACTTAATTAAATTTTTAAACCCAAGCGTGATTTATTTATAAACTTCTTTTGCGAAATGCCTAGTTTTATGAAAAGAGATTAGATGTGACGTGACGTCAAAGGGGGACGTAAACACCAGACTGTTACGAAAAACACGGAATACACGACCAGAGCCAAAAAAGGGAACGAACGAAACTGCAACGGGTTTGACCATAGCATCCAGGGAGTCCAGAATTTTCTGGATTTTTATATCAAGACTGGGTCCTCAGATGACACCAGAACTCGTGCTACTATTCCTAGATAGTACCTAACAATCTGGAAAACTGCAAGTGTGAAAAAATTACCACAAAAACTGACAAGTACAAGAGTTCGTTTAAATTGGGGCTACCAATGAAGTTACAGGAACAGATAATGTCACCTAGTCTATGGGCTATTGGCATATTAATGAACCATTTTTTGAATATCCAACGCCTGAATGCAGGGGTGCCTTCTAGTCTCTTAGGATCTTGACATTTCTATCTAGATATACCCTTGACACCTTATTATATGTAAGAAAGAACCAGGATGAGTTGCACGAGTACGAGATGCGCAATAGAGATAAGTTGGCTGTAGTCTGCCCAGACTGGTACAGAGTGCCTGGGAGTTAAGCTGTATAATAAGCTGCCTATTGACATTCAGTCGTTGTCGGTGAACCAATATAAGAGTAAAATTATTAAAGATTTCCTTGCAATTTTTAGAAACTTATAACTAAAACTGTCTATAATGTAGGATTTAAACGACTGCTAAGTAAACTATATTTAAGCAATTTTGTACTTATCTGTTTGCTTTAGTTCAATTTTATTTTATTGTCTTTGTATATGATAACTATATATTGTTTTGTTATATTGTTTTAACCCTAACCTCTTCATGCTAGAAATTTAATTTAGGACCTTAACATGTATTGTATTTGTAGGTAAACCTTTTATTTTCATGCACGAATTTGTGTTTTTGTAATGGCTAGTCCGTGAATAAAGATTATTATTATTATTATTATTATTATTATTATTATATTACAAAATGTGATAAATACAATACATATGGGTAATTTTAAATTCTGTTTTTTTATATATTTTATACATATATTTATTTATTCACTTTATTTCGGTTATCAGTCGAGATATTTTTATTTTCAATTCGGTTAAAGACGGTCCTGGTTCTTGCAGAACGTGTAGTACCCTAGGTATATGATATTTAAATGTATAATTTTTTGCTCTCATCCGAAATATTGATGTTGTTTATATTCGAATTTTTATACGTTGTTAATGAGTGAACTGTGACGGGGTATCGTGTTTCAATATGAGTGGTAAGTTAGATTAATATGCTTATTAGTAGTACCTCAGTAAATAAGATTATTTTAGTACTTCCAGCCAAAGACGCTTTATAATGAAATAGGTACAATATTTTTTCATAAATCACTGTACTAATTATCCTGGAATAGATATCATCTATTTGCCGAATAAAAGGGGCATAATGTGTCAACCCTGTAGCGGGTGGCCAACTAAGAATGGCACTCAGCTATATCTTGATAAGTAATTGTTAAAAACTTACGGTACGGTTAAAAAAATCATAAGTAAAGCGGCCAAGAGAAAATGTTGGAAATTATTTTAGGTTTCCAAAATGATCGCCAGCCGGCGTAATAGCCGTCTTAAATTTTAACACCAGTTTTTTGCAAAATTTTCTTAAATTGCCATTTTAGGGCCGAGATAAATTCGATTAGTTGCTGTTAAACACTTGTTGCTCTATCTCTTAAAGCAACGAATATTTTCGTAAATAAATGTCAATAACTTCAAAATGGCTGAACTGATCTTAATATGAAATTTCGTTTTTGCATCTTCGGCCGTTAAGAAAACATTGGACCGTTTCAGCACTTTTCAACGAAAATGCTACGTTGCCATATTTTAAGAAACAAACGAAGTAAAAATCTAATATTTGAGGGTTATAGTAATAGTGACACACTTAATCTAATATAAATAGGGGAAGGCAACGTTGCCAATCCTCAGTTCTCAATACTTTTAATTTAATTATTAACTTCACACGTGACCCTCCGCTCGCTTCGCTCGCCCCCGGTCGCAACCCAACAAAACTAACCAAAAATAACCTAAATTAAGAAAAAAGAAGCAACATAACCTCGCAAACACGCAATCGGCAATCGTACCAGTGGACCACTAGGACCTTTGAAAGCAGTTTGCTGAAACGTAAATACATGGGAAGTTCTATACGCTTGACCAACGTTGCTAAGAATTGGCAACGTTGCGCTCCCTCCCAGCTAATTTATATTTTATGACTAGCGCTGTTTATAAGGTTAAATATAGTGACACGGCATGCGTTGCATAACAATGTGACGTACTGGTTTTAGTTCAGTCAACGACAAATTGAACTGAATTCCTTTATTTGACATTTTTGCTGTCAGCTGTCATTCTGACATGTTGTAGCGATATTAAACTCTGCGCTGTTTCACGGCTGTCATTGTAAAATCAAATATCTAATTATATTTACATATGTAGATCCCTAAAGTTGGGTATTGTTTTCATATATAGTTCATTCACAATTAATCAAAGTATTTTTGTTTTGACATGTGTCAATTTGACGTGGCAGAATATACTATATGTGTATAACTTCCCAGCATTGGGTGTCCTTTTGCAAAACGAATCCAACTATTACATATATTTTTTGACAACTGTCATTCTGACATTAAGTGTCCTATTATTTACATGCGTTTCTAGTACTGCGATTGTTTTACAAAAGGTCATTCACAAAAAATCGAGGTAGGATACTCATATATATATAAACTAATATATCGCTAATCCAAACCAAAAATTGAAGCCACAACTAAAACTCGCATAAGTCGATCTTTGTCATTCAGTAAGTTCATACTGCGCAATCGTTAGAAACGCTCTGTGATTAGTTGAAAATATCTGTAACAGCCAATAAACTTATCCCCCTGATTGGCGGTAGTTTATTGGATTTAAATTATTGCCGTTTGCAGAGGTTATTTTTTAAAGCGGATATGCTTATTTGCTGTTTATTTTCAAAGCACAAACACTCTAAAAATGTCTAAAAACAGTTTTAAATTGAAATTACAATTTAATGTGCACAAGATACGATACGAATCACACGACACAATAAAACACAGATGGATCGATAAACGGAACACGGGTCGGGGCACGGCCACCTATACGACAACTAAATTGATGGTCGATTTATTTGTTTACATTAATATTTTTCAGTCAGTTTTTTCAATTATTTTATAACGTGTAGATATTATAATTATATTTCGAAACGGTTTCTTGTGGGAGATTCCATGTAAGCTACCTAGATGTCCTTCATATTTAAGTAAAGATGATGAAGAGAATGTCCACACTAAACGCAGAAAGATCAGATTGAATGTTGAGAAATGGAAAGGGGCTATTGCCTCGGCTATTGCTGAAAGTTTGGATAGAGCAACTACTTACAACGAAATGAAGCAATATCTTTTACTGCGCTACATGAAGCTGATATCAAGATTAATGAACTCGAGGATGGATAGTTGAAAGGAAAAGGAAACTTGTCCTTTTTCTATTTAAATGAACCAGCTGAAGGGTACCCAAGTGTGCAAATGTCTGTGTTTCTGTCAGGTCAGAATACTTGAAGTGTTTGTGGGAAATTTGTTCATTAAAAAAACATTGTGTTCGAACAAGTCTGATATAAAACTATCAGTACGTGCGGGTTGAGTATATTAAGTACTTTAGATAAAGTGCTTCATGAAGCCAAAATATTTTTGATCGGCAATAAAAATGAAGGTAAATATTTACTTTGAGCACTTTTCGAATTTTGCAAAAATTTTTTATGTGACGTGTAGAAGACAGTATTAGAAGTGTTTTGTGACACGTTACATATTGCGCAAAACACTTTTGACGCCAAAAATTGAAAAATAAAAATCATAAATGAGGCCATTTAGGAAGACATTTAAACGCGAACTCTCCCAATTTGACGTTAATGATGAAAATTTACTTGCAATGTTGTCACATTTGACTAACATTCTTGATTTTCAAGTAGGTAAATGTCCCAGGGCAGGTGCATGGAATGTCAATTATTATTGAAATTACTTACATGGAAATGGATGAAGCACTAATGGGTAAAGCGCCGCTGCATTTTTCCAAAAAACGTGGAATCACTTTGTATAGTCCCCGATTATATTTTCTTTTTTCAATTTCTATAATTTTTCCTTCGCCCCCAATGATCTCACTGTGTCTTCATTACCCAAACTAAGCAAAACCAACCCAAACTAATTGAATCTAACCAAAACTAACCTAGACTAACCCTAATTAAGCAAAGTAAAGACACAAGCGTGCTACGCGCGCTTGTGTTTTCACTAACTCATACTAAGCAAAACCAACCCAGACTAACCAAAACTAACCCAAACTAACCCTAATTAACCAGATATTACCCGAACGAAGCAAAACCAACCGAAACTAACCAAAACTAACCCAAACTAACCCAAACTAACCCAGACTAACCCTAATTCAGCAAAGTAAAAAGAAAAGCGCGCGTAGCGCGCTTGTTTCTTCACTAACCCAAGCTAAGCAAAACCAACCCAAACGAACCCAAACTAACCAAAACTAACCCAAACTAACCAAACTAACCCAAACTAACCAAAACTAACCCAAACTAACCCAAACTAATCAAAACTAACCCAGACTAACCCTAATTTGGCAAAATAAAGAGACAAGCGCGATACGCGCGCTTGTCTCTTTCTTAACTTAAACTAAGCAAAACCACCCCAGACTAACCCTAATTAATAAAGAAGAGACAAGCGCACTACGCGGGCTTGTCTTCGGTATCCCAGATTAAGCAAAAATAATCGAAAGTAACTTTAATTAACCAAACAAGAGCATTGAGACGAGCGCGCTATGCGCTTGACCAACCCCGCCTAACACAAAACCATAATTATCCCAAATTAACAAAACGAGCGCGCTACGCGTGGTACTTTCTTAACTAATCCAAATATACCAAACAAGGGCGCATTTGGCTCTCTCTCTTTTGGTCGTTAAATAGCGAGCGTCTTGCGTAACTCAAAATAGCGAATTATTATTATTATTATTTATTATTTTAATAAATACAAAGTACTTCTGAATCACCATGTATAAAGTGTTGGTTGAATGTATCCAACAAGAACCGAACAGAAATTACACTTGGCAACACCTATTCGTAGAATGACAGCTGGCTGAGCCGTGCTAAGCTAACTAGATGCTAGATCACATAATTTAAGAAATCGAAATGCTGAAAGCTGAAATAGTGTCATGTTGACGTGCCAGAAATGTTATCATTTTAAAATGCAAAAGAAAACAGTTATATTTTTGGTTTTTAAGAAAAGAAGCTGGTAAAAGTTTTTTTGAGACTACCATTACTTATTCTTGTATCGCTATTACGCCTGCCTTGCTTTTTGCTTGCATTTTTCAGATCCGTTTGGATCGTTGCGTTGTGTTAAAAAAGAGAAGGTGAAATAATGAGTGTGCGAGAGCGAGATAGTATAAGTTTGGAACATGTCGGATGGTTTAACATAACTGCGTTTTGTAAACTTTGTTATTTTTTTCTGATAAGTAGATACATTTGCGCAGCATTTAATGTGTGGGAGATGGTAAGAGAAGTAACGTAGAATATGCCAGTATTTTTATTTTTGTGGTAGCCAATAAGTGCGCAAAGTAAATATTGACCAAAATGAAGATGATATAACATCAACTATAGAACTGTAACTTTACTAACTATTGTATTTTGTAATTGTATGTGTATTTGGGCAACCCTTGGTCTGTTGTGGCTCACATCTGTAGATTCCACTAGGCCAGAGGCTTAATCCCTTTCTTGTAATCGAATAGCTGTCTGGGGGTGGAGAGTTTGTCTAGTTCTTTCCATTGCCAGATAGCATAAAACATGCTCCATTGTTTCTTTGCCCTCCAAGCACAAGCGGCATCCCGTTTCTTCGGAAAGCCGTATATCTTGTTCATGTGGCGAACTAACTAGATAAGCACTTGTATTTTTACTAAAATGGCTTGCATGAAGATTAGAATTCAACAGTGTCTGCCTAGAACAGCTAGTAAAATTGAGCTGCTTCGAAACGTTCGGTTTGCTTTTATTGTTGCAATACTTATTGGTTCATACAACTGCTTTGCATTTTATTCACAGTACTTATACAACATAGAAAAATCACTGCTTTTTGTATTTATATATGTGATATTTGTTTTACTTAACATGACTTAAGCTAATTAATCATTTTATTTTATCATGTATTCTGTTATTGCTACTTAAAAAGATTGTGCTTGAGTAGGTACTGAATAGGTGAACTAACTAAAAAAACCATACACTATATATACCTTTTATTTTTTGTGACTCGTTTTACTCTGAGAAATCTACTTGAATACTTATACGTAAAATACTGCCTTTTGCAACTGCTTTAATCTTTGGCTATATATTTCATTTAACTGTAATCACATTTGTTATTAACTAATCACATAGTTTATATTATTAATACATACATATTATCAAAAATGGAAATTATAAGCCAACAAGCATAATACAAAGCAATTATGTTATTCAGATATTCCGTTCATCTACTACTCGTAACTTTAGTTTATCCCTATCTTTGATATGATTTTTATTTCATGTCTATATTTCTCATATTTATTTTTATAATTAATAAACTTGTGTTCAGTTTTACCATATTGTCTTATTTTAAGATTAATAGGGAAGCACTAGGTAGTAGAAGGGTAAGATTTGCTGCTTCATGGCCTTGTATAGGTGGCCGTGGTCGGCCTCGGCAAGTTTAATGCGCGACAAACGGACCAATAAGAACGTTCCGTACAGAGCGTGCGCACAAACAACTTCCTGAACGACAAAGATAGACTTATGCAAAATTAATATTCCCGTCTTTTAGTGTTGACTTCATTTTCCACTCATTGTCCAAATGACGGTTTAGCAGTATATTTCTTTTTAAGTATATGAGGATACTTATCTTTTTTTTGACAGATGTCACGTTGACGTGAAAGCATATAGCATATAGTTATTTCCATATAACTTCCTATCATTTTTCTTCCTGTCATTTTTACGTCAAATATTATGTTATTTACATGGCGCATTAATTTATACACAAAGAATCATAATACGATGTTTCTATTTTTGACAGATGTCATTTTGACGTAGAAGAATGTAGTACATGTTATTTGTACGTGCATAACTCCCTTAAGGTTTTGTATCGTTTCACAGAACTCATGTATATGAGTTCTGTGAAACGATACAAGGCGAAATGTTGCATTTAATTTTTGACAGCTGTCATTGTGACACTATGTTGGTGGTCGTTTACATAAAGCTTAGACAGCAGGAGTGGAAATAATTTTTTTAATGTTTGATAGCTCCCATTTTGACATTCATTGTCCTATTATATACATAGATTTCTAGAGTTATGATTTCCTTTTAAAAAAATCATTCACCAATAATTCAAATAGAATATTTTTGTTTTTGACAGATGTCATTTTGACGTAGAAGCATATAGTATATATATAGCATAGTATCGTTTCACAGAAATTATATACAAGAAATCCAAATAATACATTGAATTTTTGACAGCTGTCATTTTGACGTATTATTTAAATAATCCTCTATTGTTGGTGGACGTTTCCAGAAAATTTAGACAGCAGGAGTGGAAATAAAATATTTTAATGTTTGACTGATGTCATTTTGACGTGGAAAGATATAGTACATTGTATTTGTATATAAGAAGCTAAGCGTTGGGTGTTGTTTCACAGCACTGATTTACAAGGAATTCAAATATTAAACTTAATTTTTGACAGCTGTCATTTTGACATTTAATACCCTATTATATACATAGATTTATAGAGTTATGATTTTATTTAAAAAAAATCATTCACAAATTATTCAAATAGTATAGGGTATTTTTGTTTTTGACAGATGTTATTTTGACGTAGAAGCATATAGTATATATAGCATAGTATCGTTTCACAGAAATTATATACAACGGAATCCAAATATTACATTGAATTTTTGACAGCTGTCATTTTGACGTATTATTTAAATAATCCTCTATTGTTGGTAGTCGTTTTCATAAAATTTAGACAGCAAGAGTGGAAATAAATGTTTGACAGATGTCATTTTGACGTGGAAAGATATAGTACATTGTATTTGTATATAAGAACCTAAGCGTTGGGTGTTGTTTCACAGCCCTCATTTACAAGAAATTCAAATTTTAAGTTTAATTTTTGACAGCTGTCATTTTGACATGCAATACCCTATTATATACATAGATTTCTAGAGTTATAATTTGGTTTAAAAAAAATCGTTCACAAAAAATTCAAATAGGATATTTTTGTTTTTGACATATGTCATTTTGACGTGGAGGCATATAGTACATTGTATTTGTTTGCACCTCCCTAAGTGCCGGATATCGTTTCACATAAATTATATACAGTCTCCGAATATTATATTTAATTTTTGACAGCTGTCATTTGGACATTAAATGCCCTATTATATTATATACATCGATTTTTAGTTACAATTTATTTTAAAAAAATTCATTCACAAAAAATTCAGATAGGATATTTTGTTTTTTTTGACAGATGTCATTTTGACCTGGAAGCCATTCATTTTGTATGTAACTCCTTAGGTGTTGGGCATCGTTTCACAGAAATTAGATACCATGAATCCAAATATTATATTTAATTTTTGACACCTAACATTTTGACATTAAATGCCCTATTATATACATAGATTTTTAGAGTTCCAATTTTTTTAAAAGAGAAATATTCACAACAAATTCAGATGGAATATTTTGGTTTTTGACAGATGTCATTCTGAAGCGGATGCATATAGTACATTGCATTTGTATGTAACACTCTAAGTATTAAGTATCGTTTCACAGAAATTATATACAAGGAATCACGATATCACATTAAATTTTTGACAGTTGCCATTTTGACACTATATATCGTATTATTTAAATAATCGTCTAATGTCGGTGGTCGTTTTCATAAAATTTAAACGCCAAGAACGATGATAATTTTTTAAAATTTTTGACAGATGTCATTTTAATGTGGAAAGATCCAGTACCTCGTTTTTGTATTTAATTCCCTAAGTGTTGAGTATCGTTTCACAGAAATTATATGCAAGGAATTCAAATATTCCATTAAATTTTTGATACTTTTTATCGTATTATTTAAATAGTCGTCTAATCTCGGTGGTCCTTTTCATAAAATGTAAACACTATGAACGGAGATAATTTTTCTTATAATTTTTGACAGATGTCATTTTGACGTGAACGGATATAGTACGTTGTATTTGAATATAACGTCCTAAGTGTTGGGTGTCGTTTCAGAGAAATCGTAGATAACGAATCAGAATATTACATTAAAATTTTGACAGCTGTCATTTTAACATTAAATGCCCTCATATATGTACATAGATTTTTAGAGTTCCAATTTATTTAAAAAAAAAATTATTCACAAAAAATTGAGATGGGATAGTTTGGTTTTTGACAGATGTCATTTCGACGTGGAAGCATATAGTACATTGTATTTGTATGTAACACTTTAAGCAATAAGTATCGTTTTGACAGCTGTCATTTTGACACTATATATCGTATTATTTAAATAATCGTCTAATGTCGGTGGTCGTTTTCATAAAATTTAAACGCCAAGAACGAAGATAATTTTTTAAAATTTTTGACAGATGTCATTTTAATGTGGAAAGATCCAGTACCTTGTTTTTGTATATAATTCCCTAAGTGTTGAGTATCGTTTCACAGAAATTAAATGCAAGGCATTCAAATATTCCATTAAATTTTTGACAGCTGTCATTTTGACACTTTGTATCGTATTATTTAAATAGTCTTCTAATGTCGGTGGTCGTTTTTATAAAATGTAAACACTATGAACGAAGATAATTTTTCTTATAATTTTTGACAGATGTCATTTTGACGTTGACGGATATAGTACGTTGTATTTGAATATAACGTCCTAAGTGTTGGGTGTCGTTTCAGAGAAATCGTAGATAACGAATCGGAATATTACATTAAAATTTTGACAGCTGTCATTTTGACATTTAAATGCCCTCATACACATAGATTTTTAGAGTTCCGATTTATTTAAAAAAAAAATATTCACAAAAAATTCAGATGGGATAGTTTGGTTGTTGACAGATGCCCTCTTGACGTGGAAGCATCTAGTACATTGTATTTGTATGTAACACTCTTAGCATTGAGTATCGTTTTGACAGCTGTCATTTTGACACTATGTATCGTATTATTTAAATAATCGTCTAATTTCGGTGGTCGTTTTCACAAAATTTAAACGCCAAGAACGAAGATAATTTTTCTTATCTTTTGACAGATGTCATTTTGGCATTGAAAATCCAGTACCTTCTTTTTGTATATAACTCCCTAAGTGTTGGATATCGTTTCACAGAAATCATATACAAGTAATCCAAATATTACATTAAAATTTTGACCGCTGTCATTTTGACACTTTGTAGGTATCGTATTATTTAAATAGTCATCTAATGTCGGTGGTCCTTTTCATAAAATTTACACACCCTTAACGGAGATAATTTTTCTTATAATTTTTGACAGGTGTCATTTTGACGTGGACGGATTTAGTACGTTGTATTTGAATATAACGCCTTAAGTATTGGGTGTCGTTTCACAGAAATCGTAGATAACGAATCGGAATATTACATTAAAATTTTGACAACTGACATTATGACATAAATAACAATATTATTTACGTAATTTCCTACTGTTGAGGATCCTTTTTCATATAGCTCATGCTAAAATAATCGAAATTTCAATTTTTTTTGACAGATGCCATTTTCACATACAGTATTTGTTTTTGCATATATTAATATGGGGTATCGTTTCATAAGTATTTATTTGTTGGCAACTGTCACTCTAACAGCTGAAAGTGTTTTGTTTACATACTCATGAATTCATTTGCGTTCGCTGTTGATCACGTGAATCCCATTTTCTATTTCAGATAAGACAATCGACGACAGTCTCCTGGAACAGTTTAGCTGTCCGATCTGTTTCGATTACATGGACAAAAAAATCTACATCTGTTCGAACGGACACAGTTTTTGCGGAACGTGTAGTGCGAAACTCACGAAATGTCCCACTTGTATGGTTAAGCTCAATTCTAAACGCAACATAACCCTAGAACAGGCCGCCAGGAAACTAAAGGAGTGGAAAGCAAAACATGACAATTATACAGTTGGTAAGTCTCGTGTAAAATATAATATTATAGAAGGAAAGTAGGATTATATCTGAAGTGTACCTAATCGGATCAGGTTTGAGCAGTGTTATGAACGCGATTGCGTTTGTTCGGGTCTGATTGGAGAAACATAAGACGGATATTTACAATGTTCATATTTTGTCTGCTAAGACATAATAACGCACAAAGTGCCATCAGAATCGTCTTTAACCTCGTCTATTTTTTTATAGATATAATGCGTCTAAAGCGGAGGCAAAGACGTTCAGTGGGGTCTCCGATAACCAAACGAGTAAACGCAGAGATTATTCCGGGCATCCAGATTCAATGTCCCTATGCCAAATGTTGCTATTTTACAAAACGCTTAATCCAGCTAAAGATTCACCTGCAGACCTGGCACAGTCGAGAGTTGTACGCGATTAAAAAACGGTAAGAAATATTTCTTGGATGCTTTCCAATTAACGACGTTTCGGCTTATGTACGGTCTTCGTTAGCATAATTCTTACGTCAGTCGTTCTTTTTTTATTGCAGCCCTCTCGTTAAATCTGAAAACGTGATGAATATCAGATTGTACTGGGACCTGCTCACAGTCCACAACATGTACGTTTTGACCACATCCGACACCGTCTTCATCGTATATATTGCCCGGACTCCGAATTACCTGGAAAAACCTTCCTATTTTATAAACGTGCTGACCGTTTCCAACGAGACGAAAATGTACAAGTTTTCCTACGGTCCTGCCGCCAAGTTTTCCATGTTTTACAAAGGCGCGCACCAAGCTCAGGAAGGGATCGAAATCGAGAACACCAATCTGGAAACTGTCCGCAGTATTGATGGTACTCATAAGTACTATGCGAAGATTTTTATTACCACTGTTGCTTCTTTACATAGTGAAGACCAAGGTTAATCGTTATTTTATGTCTAATTTGTTGATGTTTGTTTATAATCGTATCATTGATTTTTTTATTTATTAACAATGTTTTTTTAATGCGACTTATTTCGGTCTTGGAGGATTAACTATATACATTCCAAAATGAACAGATGTATATTATTTTTAGAGCGCCTGACGTTGGTACTCTGCTGATGGTACTAGAATTAAAGTGTTAAATCACTGTATATTAGTAAGACTGATAACTATGTCGCGGGGTTTCAAGTGATGGCCAGCAGTTTACTATTTACTATACATTTGCCGGTCGTCGTTAAAATATTGCCACTTAATATTTTTAAATCAGACAATCTGCCAAAGAGTGAACAAGCCCTTAGGTATAGTCTATAAATTTTTGTATTGGCAACGTTGTATTTCTCATGCCACTACCCCTAAGAAGAGGCATAATCCGATAAGGCCTGTTCTATAATGAACATACCATAAACTTATCGAATGAGACGTTAAATATAAAGTATTCATGGGTACCAAAGGTGCTTATTTCAACAATATTGTCAACTCTATACGCAATTTATTTTATCTGCTTAAAGTATTGCGGCGTTGCCAAGTTGTGCCTAATTTTCCTAATAATGTAAAGTAGTAAACAATAAGTCACAATTATAACGATTTTCGAATATTTTTGATATACGTTTGAGTACAGGAAGTTGCAACTTTACCTACACATTTTGGTAAGTTAAAACGAAATTTACTTATTTCATCGCAAATTGATCATATTTATTATCCAATATTAAAATATTTGTATACTCCTTTGCTACGTTGCCAATATGAAGGTAAGTAAGTTGCAATTATTTTTTATATAAAATTAATAACATAATAATAGAATTAAAACTATAACTGCTATCAACACAGGAAAGCCCTTAACCGATTCTCATACATCACTTATTAAAACAGTTGATAAAAACTGAAAATCCACTCATCGAGGAACGCATTAAAGCTTTTATTCAAAACAAAAACTATGACGTCACTGCGGCCATCTTGGATTTCATCTGACAGCGTAATAAGATCTGTTCTACAAAGGACGTAAGTGTCATAAGGCGAAACGTACTATAAACATATAAAACCGACGGAAATTGTATTTGGGCGGCCATAGTTATACATGGTATTCAGTCAGTGATGCGCAATTTACAGAAATGAAACAGCTTTACACACAAACAATAATTAAGTACAGGGAGTTTCAACTTTACCTACACATTTTGGTAAATTTAAGCGAAATTTACTTGTTCATATCCAATAAAAAAATATTTTTATAATTCCTTGTCAGGTTGCCAAATTGTGATTTATCTTAAAGAAAAATTGGAATTATACTTTTTATATCTATATTTCAAAGTAAGTAGCAATTATTTCTTATATAAAATTAGTAATATAATAATGCAGTTAAAACTATAACTGATATCAACACAAGAGACTCTTTATCGATATATCTCAAATAATGCATATTCCCATATCTCACAGTCGATAATAGATCAAATTCCATTCATCAAGGAACGTCCAAAACAAAAACTATGACGTCACTGCGAAAAGCGCATAAATTATAATCGGAATCTGTTTGCTCTACAGCGGCCATCTTGGATTTAATTTGACAGCATAATAAGGCATGTTCTACAAAGGACGTAACGCGAAACGTAATATAAACATATAAAACCGACGGAGATTGTATTTGGGCGGCCATAGTTATACATGGTATTCAATCAGTGATGCACAATTAACAGAAGTGAAAAAGTTTTAATCACAAAAGATTAAGTACAGGGTGCTTCAACTTCAACTCCATAATTTTATAACTATAAACGAAATTTGCATGCGTTTTTTAAGTAATATTAATAATATTTTTTGCGACGTTGCCAAATATTTGTTTTAAATATCTTTTCATTGAATTTCAATTATTTTAAACTTGAATTTGTCAAATCGCATTTTGCAACCAAAGGTCAAAACGGATATTTCCAAGATACCTTAATAACCATTTTTCTTTTCGGAAAACTTGATATTTTCTAAAAAAAAACTAGTTAAATAGGTTAGGACTGATACCGCACGTTTGGGTTCGTTGCATAGCAATTCCTTATTAAATCTTTGATAGCAACCCTTGGACGAGATGGCGGTTCTACCAATAGCATATGTACTAAGTACTTAGACTGAATTATAATAGACCATGTGTATTCGCGTACACAGTGTTGCGACATTCAAACAAAAAAAATTCTCTCTGACGCTTAATATGGTATTTTGGCCCAATATTTTGACGGCCAAGAGTAGTGCTGGGATATCGGTGTTTAATATAAAACATATAGGGATGTGTCATAGTTAGTAAGAATGTGTTACTGTTACCTTATTAGCTGTATGTCTAGCATTAGCTGGGCTATTAAAAAATAAAAATAAGTGCTAACTGGCGAAAATTGGTAAAACTGCCAAACGTTTCTTATTTCATATATTGTGATTGATTTGTAACAATTCGATTTTGCCAATATCAAATATATTTGAAATTTCATTTATATGCTGCATTTAGGGAGAAAAATGCTGTACTTTGCACGCATCGGTTCTTTAATTCTAAATTTATTAATTTAATTTGCTTGTAAATGCCACTTTCCTAATATGAGTTAACTATATTCTAGGTATAGGTTAGCTATGTATTTGTATTAGCTTTTATAATCCGTTGTGACTATTTATATTAGTTGATGAACAATGCACCATATTATTAGAATAGCTTGGCTTGTTTTCTATTGCATTATCGGGAACCGCCAGCTAACCGTTTTATATTTTTAAAGAATTCTGTTAGCTTGCAAATACGTTGCATTTGACTTATTGAACCTTATTTCAATTTCAATTTGAATATTTTATTACCTTTTGAGAACCCTAGGTAGATCAGGAGTATTAAATATATGGATGAATGCCTGGAGCCGGCCATCAATTCCGGAAATCGTTTTTGGACCTGTGCTTTAAATCTATTTCTCGTTTTATACGGCAGACTAGTTTTTGTGAGGTTTATGCCAAATAATAGGGATGGGCTATCATCTATCGCGTGTTTGTCGTTTTCGATTTAGATTTTTGAAGGTTTATCATTCCTGTAAGAGTATTTCCTAACATTTCTGAAATAATGTAACTTTAGCTGACTATTCTTGCTTCCGCCGTCATGTTACCATCATAATAAACGAGAACTCGGTCTTTTATTATCTTAAAATTATTCCTTGTATCGAATCACTCGGCATATTTCCGCCCATCACTACTTGTGACGTGGCATTTAATCTCGATGGCAAATTGACGAAAACGGTGGAGGATCTTTTTCTAGTCTGCTCGTAAGGCGAACGTTTGCCCGTGCAGTAGAAATTTCACATTTAGTATTGTGATATAATACAACCCTTTTGTTAGGGGATTTATTGTGTTGTTTCTGTTTGTGTTTTAACACGACCGATTTTTCGGGCTCTACATGCTGTATCAGAAGAGCATTTTCTCTGGATTTATTTTTCTATGACCTGTGAAGCGCGTGAACGCCATGCTAACGGTTTTTGGTTTCCATTATTTATAGCGGCTTCCATGTTCGTCATATAAGACCGAGACCGTCGAGGCTCTCATAGTAGCCCTCACGCACAAATTCGAGGTAATTATTGCTATCGTTTTGCCTAAATTAATGATTTAATTGCTTATCTGTGTTACCTTTTTTTTGCTTTTCTCACATGTACTCCATTTTATCTAATCCGAATTTTTATTTTAATTTAACTTTAATTTTGATCATTTGGGGAAGTTTATACTTTCTTTTAGGTGGGATTCATACCTATCTTTGTATATTCAAGTTGTCTGAACCTTAGTATCTCTTTTATTTGCTGATGGGCATTGCAAGGATATAAGAATTCGAAATCAAAACTAATCTAATCTAGAAATTAAATCTGGCAACATTGAAACTCTGATAGAATTTCAGTTTTGTTTATTTTGACAAGGGGCAAATGTGCTTTATATTATATAATTAAGCGGTGTATTAGGTTAGTTTCTTTCGTTACTGCCTAATGTAAACGCACCATGATAAAAAGACAAAATAGTTTAGGACACCTTGTATGCTAAAATAACTTGCAAGCGTTGCCAAACTTACCAATGCCGGAAAATTCTCGTACAATATGATTTTATTTTCCCAAATTATTGTACACTCGTCAGTACAAATGGGCTTTCAAAGACAACCAAAAAAGCGTATTTTTGGTTGCCTATTTACCGAAAAATTCTTACTAAAAATTTAATTTAACAGATGACAAACAACTTTCAGTTTTATTTTTTGAAATTACTGGCGGGTCATTTGTCGGTTGCACTGATGATGATGATTATTATAATTTCGTATTTCTTCGATTAAAAAATATATATATCTAACAGGAAGTAGGAAGCCTAGATTGTATTGAAAAGACTGAACAGACTAAAAATAAGTTACACAAAAGATAAAAATCACATTTCGTTACTGACAGTGTTGCCGGATTTAGCTAGTTTTATTAATTTTTCAAGTGATGTACTTATGTATGAAGAAAAAGTATGTGAAAACCAATAAAAAATATATATTAATTAAAATAGTACATATCGAGAATTATTGTTGTAAGTTTGGCAACGTTGATAACTTTAAGCATCTCTTTCCATCTCTATCTAATATGGCACTGTTATGTCTATTGCGCAGGCTACTATAGCTTTTGATGGGTGCAAAAAGCACTGTTGCCGCTGTGACATTTAATTTAAACTAAAACTACCCAAAGCGTTTTAGTATTGTTTATAACATATGCGTCGAAATTAGTGCATCGATATATAAAAAACAATTCGACCACTCGTATCATAATACGCCGACACTTTCTATTTAAAATTAAACCTAATGTAAGAGATTTTATTGAGTGTTCGCTACGGATACGAGTGCGAAATAAAATAAACAAAAATCCATTAGAGACCCAAATGTCGGCCATGGTTACATATGGCTCGTTTGTATATCAAATTATGCCACCCATGTAATTAAAATACGTTAGGTATATATCACTAGGCATCGTGCCTGTCTTATTTTCATTCGTATACAGAGTGTACGGCTGGATGTGTATTTTTATTTAATTTAGGCTATCAGGAAATGATGGTAATTTCTAATTCTTAGTTGCAAACCAAAAAAGCCTAAGAGTAAAATAATACAACAACTCTATGACGCTGAGGACGCTAGATCCAATAAAAAGCCCCATTACTCCGCCAATGTAAACTGCAAAAAAAAAAATTATTATTAATACACGGCGGCGGAGGGTACTTTATTGTTCATACAAGGTTGCCACAAGTTTGTAATTTACGAAAAAAACATTTCCTCAAGTTCATGTCTCTACGAAGCCAACGTAGAATAAAACATACCCAGCAAATCGAAGAATCCGAATATAACGTCCCTCTTAAGTCTCATTTCGGGAAAGTTTTTAATGCCATATTGCAGGTTCGATCCCAAGAACCATTCTCTAATATCGATTTCCTCCACGACGTAATTAACTTCTTCACAGTTGGCCTCACATTTGCAGTCATTCTCGAGATCTTCCAGATATATCAATTGATCTGAAATCAATATAAAACTATAAATTCATATGGATGGTGACAAAAAACTCTCCAACAAACCTACCTTTATGTCGCGATAGGCAATGTAAACCTTTAACGTCGCAGGTTTTTTCATCAGCTGAAATAGAAAAAAATGTAGCTGAATTGGCGGCTTTTGTTAAGTTAGGGAATAGAAAATCAGAAGTAGGATATGAAATGCTGATCGAAAGCGCCTATTCTTTTCAAAAGCTCATTATGGATTTAGGTTGAGCACCCTCTCCCTCTCTCTACTAACTAAGAAAGAGATTATCAAACCGGATGCTGTTATTATTAATATTAATTTATTTATTATAAATTATAACAGAGGAAACCTGTTTAAATGGATTCTAAAAAGATGAAGTCCACAAGGCAAATTGGATAGGTATAGACATAAAAGAAGACACAACAAATAGAGAGTGGTAGCAAATAGGAATGCCAAGAGAGTCCTGCCACGTTTAATAATTTGAAGTTTGAAGCCGTTGCCTGGCAATCGTTGGGACAGGACGAGCATTCTCCAAATAGCGTGCCTAGACTGATTATTAGGTTACGCCTTCACATACAGTCTGGATACCGAACATTAACAATAGACTAGAAGGTTCACTCTAAGCTCCTCCCCCAGCATTGCCCTCCTTGCCCCCACGGGACCTGGTGAAATGCTGGTTAACCGCTCAGGCCTCGTGCCACGTTTCACTCCGTCTCGTCTAAAGTATGGCGTCTCGCCTTTGTAAACACTACATCAAAAGCGCTGACTGAGAGTGTATCTTGTTAATGTTCGGTGGTCTAGATACTTACCTCGTTTTCTATAGAAGTGCGGTACACATCCGCATAACTTTCGTGCGGTTAGTATCCTACATTCCATCCTGCACAAGACGTAAGTATAAACGGGTGAATGTAGAAGATGGCTTTCGTGGTAATAACGACATTTTCGCTGGCTAATCCGAAGGTTTCCGGTGTCCTCGCTGCTTATAATGCTGAGGGCGGTGAAATAAACTTGCAGGAAATTGGTGTCCGCGACGTAGATCGGTCTGACCCTTACGTCTGCCACTTCGTAGGGTCCATGAACGTACACCTAAAATTATTTCGGAAAGTTTATTGGTTTATCCCTCTAGATGCATTTTTTTTATATATCAACTCTGTATCCGTAGCGCAGCTATAGGGAAAAATGGGGGCCCAAAACTGATAATTTAGCATTGAAACGTCCAAAATCATCCATAACTAATTTTTACATTTTTAATCAACATGCTCTAAATTATTTCAAAAATTAGTGGTGTGAAAATTTTCGCATATCTCTTAACATCTGAGACATTAAAATCGATTTGGCAACACTGTTAACAGGTTTTGATTGACCTCTAAAATGGGCAGTTTTTATATAATTTAACTCACCTCCTGTACCTGTTACTGTTTCAGAGATAACAATAGTGGTGTCACTTTAACTACCGCCCTCTCATATTTTCCGGGAATATGTCTAAGGCAAGAATTTTAAATGAAAATATATTTTTAGACAGTTGAATAGAGCTCAACATTTCCTTTTCAGTGACATATCACAAGCTGCCAACTCATTTTCAAAATCAAATGGCGGTGAACAAAACATCGTGTCATCAGAGGCATGACAAAGTACCAAAGGGGTTTGTACAGCCCAACCTGAAATGTGCAAACTGTCGTGGAAAACTATAATGTTTTCGTCCACACGGGGGGTTTGCACATTGTGCAACCACTCACGCTCTAGGGCGGAAAAAGAGGATTTATGCCTCTAGTTCTGAATTCTCTTTTTTTTACCAGGATTTTTCGTTTGAAATGTTTCCCTTAAACAAAAGAAAAACGAAAGGAGCGCGACAAAGAGCTCAGTTCTCGCCTGGCAGTCCCATTAAGGGTCAGTTAGGTTAAAATAATACAATAAAGTTATGCATCCTTAACTAACTTACAAACTAAAATAATCATTAGTATGTCGTAATAAAACACAAGAACATTGCAGTAACAAACATACAGAGATCAATATTAAAAGTTGTAATTGTTGAAAGAATAAAACTAAGTAAAATTATGTCCATCAACAAATAAATAAAACAGGTGTTAATTATATTGGAACAGAGAAACAGTATTAAAATTCGTATTACATCAACTCGTCTAGGCTGTAGAAAGCTTTACCGACCACAAGAGACTTGATGTTCCTCTTAAATAGCTGAAAAGGTAGATCTCTTATAGTTCCAGGCAGGCGATTGTAGAACTGTACCGCCATACCATCTGCATCTCTCCCAGCGCTGGTAACTCGGTCCAAGATCTTGTTTATTTCTGGTATTATGGGAATGTACCTGTTCGTGTATTTGATATTGGGAAATATGGGTTTTAATATATATGAGACTTTCTAAAATAAGACCGAAGAAAGAGTCAAGATTCCCAGGGCAACAAAAGCCGGCCTACAATCAGCCTGATAGGAGAGGCCTGTTACAATCCTAACTGCCCTACGTTGTAAAGAAAACACCCTTGAAGCCCCCGGACTGTGTCCCCACACTATAATCGAATATGTGAGATGGCAGTGACATAAGGAGCAATAAGCCTGCTTAAGTGATGATGGAGAAACACAGCTCGCCAGGCACCTTAACGGGAATATATTGCTTCCCAATCTAGCAATACAGGCATCAGCATGAGCATTCCATCGAACCACCGGTTCCAGACTAACCCCAAGAAATTTAACACTTCCAACAGTCCAATACGATATGGAAAGTCATTTTCTGAATCTTGGATGAATTTAGGAACAGTTTGTTACATGAGAACCAGTGTTCAGTCCTCGAGAGTGCCTCCCTCGTCATACCTCTGCACTAGTTCCAGCAGAGGAGGCAACTGTGGTGTCTAACCCAAACTAACCCAAACTCCCCCCAGGGTAGGTCATTGATATAAATCAAAAACAACAGAGGTCCAAGGGCCGATCCCTGTGGCACCCCAATGCCCAAATGCCTCTCCTCCGAATCCACTCCACCGAGCCGAACCCTCTGGCACCGTTCACTGAGGTAACTTTTTATAAGAGAGACGCTTTATGTATCAAAGCCATTCTTGACGAGGATGTCGTGTGAGACACAATCGAAGGCCTTACTAAGGTCGCAAAAGCCAGCGGACACTGAGTCACCTCTCTCAAAAGCAACATAAATGTAATTCGAAAGATCTAGAATTCTTGTTGAAGTACTCAGGTTTCTCCGGAAGCCAAACTATTTATCAGTGAAAAGGCTGCTGGATTCAAAAAACTGGGCAATTCTGGTAGCCAGCTTTTGAGAACAGAGGAAGCAGATATATTGGTCTGTAGTTAGAAACGTCATCCACTGCACCCTTTTTAAAGATTGGCACAACAGTGGCATGTTTTAGGATGCTTCGAAAACTGCTATTTCTTATACATCGATTAAATAGTCTGGTTAGAGGTGAAACCAACAAATCCTTTACGCTTTTAATTAAATGAACGGTCAATACCAAAGCCAAAAGGATCCTTACATTTTATTTTTAAGTTACAGATTATATCCATTACTTCAATGAATGTGACTTCAACACATTCAAAAGAGAGAACATTATGAAGTGGAATGTTTTCTACAGGATCGCTATTAGATGGAGGAATTTGGTTCTGGATCTCAGAGGCAATGGTGGAAAAGAAATTATTGAATGTATCTAGTGGTATAGAAGACTTACCAACATCCTTATAGTTTTTACCCCTGTAGGTATTGAGTATCTGCCACATTGTATTAACACGGTTAGAAGAATTATTTATAAGAGTGTCATTCGCAGTAATTTTTGCAGCTTTAATGGCACTCCGGTAAGTTTTTCTCTTCTGTCAATATTGTTTTAAATTGGGGATCTGGTATTGGTGGTACAACTCAGCCCACATTCTCACATCTTCCCTCTGTGCTCTCAGGTCTGTATTAAACCACCGCTCACAATGACACCTATCCACCCTCTTGTTGAGATATTTTAGCGGAAAAGCCCTCTCATATGCTTCCATGAGATAAGGTACAAACATGGAGAATATATCATATGAGGATATCAGGATCATCAATGAACCCCCATGAAAGAGCCTCTACCAGATTAATGAAATGAAGCTTAAGCCCAACAGCCGGAGTCTTCTCAGTCTCCACAAAATGGAAATCTACAGTCTGGCCCCGGTGATATGACAGGCCAGCCTCCACGATCTCCGCCAGGCAGTCATCAGCACTGAAACTCTCGAATACATTATCGAAGCAGTTGTTTTGCCTGGTGGGACCATAAATTAGCTGTGTTAATCCAAAAGACTTCATTAGACAAGAGAGATCAATGCACTCACGAGTCTCCGTGCCAAACAAAACATTAAAATCACCGGCAATGCTCCACAGCTCAGACTATTCAGAGAACATTCAAGTACATCTAAGAATCTTGTAAAAGAGGCTGAAGGTGCTCTATAAACTGAACCTGGATAAACGTTATATTTTGGTGCATAAATTTCCTACAGTAACTACCTCTTTGCACTCTAAATCCTTCCTTGATACAATATAGCAGCTCCACCTCCCCTGCACATAGATCTACAAAAGGCTGCGCATGGCATAAAATCAGCAACTCGGAGAGAAACAAATTCACCTTCCTCCAACCAGACCAGTGCCTCAACCTCATTTACTTTATTTTGGTGCAATAATCTTAAGCGCCCAGAATTTTCCTCATTCCTAAGACATCCTTGGGATGAGTTGGACACTGCAAATTCATAAAATGGCTTATTAGGATACCAGTTGGCCAAATCCCATCATCTATCCATCATCATCATTATTATTAGCTCCTTCTTTTCCATAGGTACACCCACCTCGAAGGATGCTTCCACATCATCCTTTCTGGTAACCATTTTGAAACATATGATCCTATGCCTAAATCCATTTTATTCAGAAAGTCCAGTATGTCATTCTCCTTTGTTCCTGGATCCAAGTTTGACATGAAGATGACGAACCAGGCCAAATCGGGGTTTTTAGGAGGCAAACTTGCTATTTTTAGATTTGTTCAGCATCCTTGACGGGTGCTGGACGTTTATTGCTGTTCAATCTCTTGGACTATTTTCTTGAGACTACTTGCCAAGTATTATCTTCCTGATGGGTAGATTCCTCTCCCGGATCCGCCCTAGAAGTCGTTTTACATTGAGCTGTCTGACTGGGAGTTTGTTTAACATTTTCCGATTTTTTTCTTGGTTTGCCTATTATTTCTTTGTTTTTATTTTTGGAGATGAAATGTCAACGTCAACAACATCTGATTTTGACTTTGACAGTTTAGTCATCACTTCCAGCGATATTGGTTTATTTGATCTACTTTCGAGATCATGATTTATGGTTTTTAGGTTTTCGACAATAAAAACGTCGTCTGTCACTTCGCATGTGTCGATGCTCCCGACAGGAAACAGCTGATTGTTGATGAGTTTAACATTGCAAGATGTTGCCAGATTGCATTGTATACCGTTTTCAGTAGTTTTGGAGTTTCTGGTTTCATGTAAAAGTTTTTCCTCAAGAAGGACGTTGGTTCTTACTAAAACTTTATTGCTTTCAAGCGGCTGCTTGATGATTATGCGAAGCAGAATCTCGTTTTTTCCCTCTGTAATCAAAGGCCCGAGTTTTGAGGTTAGGTGATCACCTGAACATTCGTCACACAAAACCCTAGAATTATCCAGAATGGTCACACTATTTGCCCAGTCACGGCAAGCACAGGATTCGTGATATCACTTGCCGCACCCAACACAGACTTTTGCGCCTCTTTTTTGAACCCATGTTGCCAGATCTAAGAATGAATAGAGCCTAAAATTACCCTTTCACTGACATATCACAAGCTCCCAACTTTTTCAAAATGGTGGTGGGGTAGTATCTATTTTCAAAATGAACATGGCGGCAATTTGCTGTTATCGGTGGAACTTTCGTGCGCTCTAGCTCAAAAATTGGGATTCTTACAATACATGTAAAGCTCCATAAAAAATTATAAGGCCCATCCCGCATATCATGCTTTTTAATTTTTAAGGTGTGACATCAGTGATCTAACCTAACATTTGGCATTTCTACTAGCATTTGGAATATGTGACATCACTGCGATTATATCTAATAATATTACTATTATTTTAATTTCATGTTCCATAGAAATATTAATTAAATTGTTTTTTAATTATCAAAAGTCTTGGAGTTGTGTGAGGGTCGAACGCACAACCTCTTGACGCTGGAGCCAAAGGTAAAGTTGAGTAGATAAGCAATTTGCGTTCTGGCCCAAAATTCGTGATTCTTACGTTAGATCGCCATCTGCACTTTTGTACAGGGTGCCCAAAAAGTATTACCAAAATGTGTTCAGAGTACCCAAAAAGGTCAAAAATATGGTGAAATATTGGGGAATTAGGTTTTTGCCTGTTTTTGCTAAAATTTAATCACACATTTCTTTCTTATTAAAGGTTGTATATAATTACGTTAAAATTAGTCGAAATGTTTACTATATTGGCAAAAACTTCCCCGTCGAGCGGATGAATTTCGAATGTCTTCAGCCGAGGTAAAACTTCCCATTTATGTTCCTTCCAGTATCTAAAAAAAATATGCTGTTAAAACGAGTACGAAGAACTTAAGATCACTTTGCAAAAAAACCTGTATAATTCATTACTTGAATTATGGGTACGCTTATAAAATGAAGTGACAAGAGGCCTTATTTATTATTTGAGCACCCGTTATTCTATTGGGTTTTGAGCTTACAACTATATAACTTCAAACAAAATTTTGATTTATCTATTGTTGAAGGTCAAACCACAAGTAAAATTTGACCGTACTAGCTAGTATTAATATAAATACGAAGAGGTCTTACTCGGGCGAGTTGTATACCGCTAACTGAGAGTTAAAGCAATAGCAAACTCCCATTTCCGTAATAGATTCGTAAAGCCATTCGTTGCGATCCAACACTTGTCCAGAGACTGTGATTTCCGGTCTGATATGGTTCTGCAGCTTCAACACGACGGACATGTATTCTTCGGGTTCTATTTCATCGTTAGCCACCACCTTTTCGAAGTTGGTGTAATTCGCGTAGAATACAGATACGAGAAACTCTCTTAGACTTGTCCGATTTTCCGATTTTTTTTGTTCGAGATAGTCCTCCAGAGCTGTTTCGTTGATGTTATTTATGGGACAAATAGTCACGCCTAAAATATATACAAAAAAAATCGAAACCTTTTATAACTGATTAAAATTTTCAGTATTTATAGAGTCCTTCTTTTTCAAATTATAGCATTTTAAATATTAAACTTTTTACATTGTCACGGTATATCTCTTATTCTCAAGTATAATTTATCGAATAGTAGGCCGTGGACAAACAACTAGCCAATCAATTGATTAATCGACGACATCATGGCCGTCCACAGCCTACTTGAAACTGCCATACTACTTGCACATTGCCCGTCATAAAAATACCGTAGCAATGTAAAAAGTATATTATAATTATAACATATCATGTGAAATTAAATCTAAGTTGAATCTTTGCGTTTTTTAAATTTGTTTTTACACGATTACTTTAACTTTAAAGTCCAACTTTACATAGCAAAGTTAATATCGTAAACTGAGAGGTTTTTGAATTATTTAAGACATTTCTTCATGGTTTTCTACATATTTCCTACTATTTCAGAAGCATTCTGACAACACTGTCAACGTATCAAATTCAAATTCAAATTATTTATTCATGTTAATATATGGTTAGCATATTTACATACGTCAATATAAAAAATCAATAATATAATGTTCTAATACTAATGCATACACATTTTTAAAAAGGTATTAAATCCAAACATTAAAAAAAAAACCTTAAATTACAGAGTACACAAACAGTGGCCGAGACAATAAAACTCATATACTTATAACTAAGACAACATTGATTAATAAAACTCGGTAAAACCTAAAACAATAACACAGTTAAAATCGGAATTCTAGGAATTCTCCAATGTCATAAAATGCCCTGCTGATGAGAAAGTTCTTAATATGTTTTTTAAATCTCTGTATTGGTAACTCACAAATTGCTGTGGGTAATTTATTGAAGAAAGTTACACCATAAGAATTAGATCCATCCCGGCTTCTCTGTAGTCTCCTATATGAGGGAACAAGACCCTGTCCGTTTCTGGTCTCATATTGGTGAATCTCATTGTGTCGGAGGTGTAGGTGGAGATTTTTCCTCATGAAAATAAAGCTCTCAAAAATATAAAGAGAAGGTAAAGTTAATATTTGAAGATCTATGAAAGCCTGTCTGCAGTCTTCCCTGTAAGATAAGCCATTCATTCATCACTGTTACCACTCTCCTCTGAACCCGAAACACATCTTACATGGCATAGCTGATGTGTGAATGGAAGAGAGAAAAATAGGCCTGTCTTAAAGCAGAAGAAGAGACACATTCAGAAAGCCTTCTCAGAAGAAAAGTGGCAGACCCAAGCCTCTTGACTAGGGAGTCTGTGTGAGCCCTCTAAAGGAGTCCAGGATCAAGATGCACTCCCAGAAACCTCAAACCGTCTGTATTTGCCTCAGTTGGAATGGGCCTTGTAGAGAAAATCATGCTCTGTGTTTTCCAGCATTAAGATGCAGTTCATTTGCTGCAAACCATTGGTCAGCCCTTGATCGTGCCTCACCCAACGCCTCCTATGCAATTCCGGAATTAAACTGTACACAGGTGAATATTGTGTCATCCGCGAAAAGAGTGAATGAGCATTTCTGATAAACTTGTGGTAGGTCATTTATATAGATAAGGAATAATAATGGTCCAAGTATTGATCCCTGAGGGACTCCAACATCAATCACTCTTTCAGCCGACTCTAGAAACCATTGCAATGCTGTTATTGCAGCTTTCTCAGAAGCAAGTCATGAGAGACACAATCAAAGGCCTTACTTAGGTCACAGAATGTACTTGAGAGGTACAAATGGTTCTCAAATGCATCCTGAATCCGTTTAACTAAATCCAGAATAGCGAGAGTTGTATTGCAGTTCTTTCTAAAGCCAAACTGACTGCCTGTAAAGAGATTTTTAGATTCCAGAAATGCTGTCATTCTTACCGCCATACATTTTTCAAAAATTTTCGAGATTATTGTAAGAAGTGATATGGGCCTGTAATTAGAAGGGTCTAAGGGATCACTCTTCTTGAAGACAAGCACCACTACAGCCCTCTTCAGAATATTAGGAAAAATGCACTCACCAAAACATTGATTTATAAGTTTGGTTAATGGGCCACAAATAAGATGTTTAATTCCTTTAATTAGATCTACTAAAAAACCATAGTGGTCCCTACTCTTCTTGCTGGTTAATCCAAACAAAATATCCCTGACCTCAATGACTGACACCTCCCAAAACCGAAATTTTTCAGAATCCCCCAGCAATGCAATGGAATGTCGAAATCCAGAGGATTCAAAGGAGAAGGGTCAATCTGACTCTTCAGGCTATGGGCAATGTTAGTAAAAAATACATTACGCTCATCTGGTGAAACCTGCACCTTAACCTCATCACTAGATTTATTTATGTGCTCTTTAATAATACCCCACATGCATTTAATTGGATTTGTTGCAGATTTTATCAGGTTGTCATTGGCTTTAATCTCTGCTTGACATATGGCGTGTTTGTACTTTACTCTATAATTAATCTTTATTAGGTTTTTTGAGCTGAACTTGGAAATTGATTATCGTATTGCTTCAGTAGTTGCAATACTTCTCTCATAGACTTTAAATCATCATTGAACCAGTTTATTAAACGATTTTGATTTTTCTTTTTTATATAAGATTTCTGGGGAAAAGCATGTAGTTCAAAATATTATGAAAAATTTTAAACTTTTCAACAACAGAAAAACGAGAATCCAAAAAGCCAAGGTTCTGCTTATCAGTGTATGAGAAAAAGTTATTTCTACCGTGCTGCGTAATTAGCCTGAAAGGTGTTTTTATCAGTGTTGGATTATCATTTGTGGACATGGAAGGTAAAAATTGAATCAGTTGACACTGAAGGTCAGAAAGGCCTGTCTCTATAACCTCCACTTTGCACACTTGGTCATCCAGACTCGCAAATGCATTGTCCAAACAGCGATCATCCCTTGTTGGCTGGTGAACCAACTGAGCAAGGCCAAAGGGGGCAAGTAAGCTACACATTTCAATGCATTCCCGAGACTCAGTGAGAAAGTGTACATTGAAGTCACCCACAATTAACAACTCACCCTCGTTCTGAACAATACACAGGACCTGCTCAAGAGTTTCCAGAAATGCCGCAAAGGAACCAGATGGTGACCTATAAAATGAGACAATAAATAATTTTAATTCTTTCACAAAAATACCACATACCTCAAAACATTTCTCAACAGTCAGGGCTTTAATTTCAATTATTTCCTTAAAAGTATAAACAGGATTTAGAAACATTGCTGAGCCTCCCCCAATAGACTCCTTCCTGCTTCTCATTGCAGCAAGCTTCAAACCTGATATGTTTAATGCTGCAATCTCATCATCGCAGTATTAGTCCTCACTAATACAGACAAAGTCATAATCCTTGTCAGCTAGGAATAATTCATCCTCATTTGACTTGTTTCTAATAGATCTTATGTTAACATGAAATAAGCTTACTGTTTTATTCTGGCTGTTTATGGGTGAGTCCTGTGGCTTTTGCCTTGGTGATGTCGACGCTGGCTCTGCACATTCATAAAATGGTTGATTAATATTCCAACTGGCCAGATAGAACCATTTTTGATTTTTTCGACTTCGGTAGACAGCATTCCAAGTTTAAAAGCACTTCTCGACTTTTCCTGTTTAGTGCGCATCTTTTCACATTTGCAATCCTGGCTCAAGCCTTGATTCTTTAAATAGCTTTTAATATCTGATGTCTCCACTAAAGGGTGAAAGCCTGTTAAGAAAAACCATGACACTGTCTCTGTTGCTTCTGCCACTTTAAGGCCGAAATTTATTTCAGAGGAACCCTTTATCATAGTATGACGTTTTTTCTTGTATGTTACTTCAGATCTTTCTTTGATAATGCTCTCTATTCCTGTGCTTTTCTCCAGTTCCTCTTCAACAGTCGCATTGTTTACATTTGTTGACAAATTTGTTTTGGTAGAATCTAAGGTTAGGTCACCACTTAAAGCCTGAGTAGCACAATCGATATTGAGACTAACTGGCGTGTTTTCGATATCGTTAGTCGGCATTACCTGATTCATACTGGATACAAAAACATCGCTTTCCTGCCCAGCCCTGGTTTGAGCTTCGTTAATATTCGGGTCGTCTCTGCATGGTGATGGCAATGAGCGGGATGAGGGGCAGCGCACCATCACTTTTCTTCAGATTTGTGCATTTTTCTTTCCACAATTCAGAGTTTTCCTTAAGGAGTTTGTATTTCCCTTCCAGCTCGCCGACCAGCAATTTTAGGTATTTAATTTCGATGTCCTTGGGATCACTTTTCTTCTGACTTTCAGTCCACGCCATCATCATGAATGATCCCTAAATGAGGCAAGTTTTCTCTGCTCTGCTCCGATACAACTAAACATAAAACATCCTGTATCCTTTATATTATAGGTGATATAAATACAGGGTAGTTGGCAAAAAAACTTGATTCATTGATTTATATCGAAAATGGCACAAGGAGGATTGATATTTTTACATAATCTATTACATGATAGATATTCTAAGGGCAATTGACTGACATTCTTCCTAATATATTGCCGGTACGTCCAACAACCTCAAGAATTCCCTGGGTATGCCTCACCCTCACAGATTTCTAGGAAGAGGAAAGGGGGCAGCGGTAAATTGCCCTTGCCTTTTGTTGTTAAATTTAAATTAAGAGTGTTTAAGGGGAGCATAAATTAAGAAAAAATCATAATTACCTGGCAACGATGTACTCCACGAAAATTTGTCTCTCTCTATCGAGATGACAGTAGGATTCGTGTAGTATCGGTTCAGACTGACAAAACTGAGAGCACATCCGTAGTATAAAGAGGTCGCAACTAAAACTATCCAGAATACTTTTCCCAGAACGTGTCTACTTTGTACTATATGATTGAATCCGTGCACGGTACTTGTCGACATATATTCTCTTATATAATTCACTGCCGCTTTGTCAGCGAATCTTCCTTCTCCCTTTTCAGTCTTCATGGCGGCTTAAATACCATATTTGTATTTAAAAACTCTGAGGCTTTTAACTTTGAGGTTAATAAACAGAAAGGCTAATACTAACCGCGAAATTGAGAAAACGCTCATTACAAAGCACCCAGCCTCTCTCAAGATTTTCGAGGCTATATTTTTTTAATTGTGTCTAATTTAATCACACTTCGTGCCTCTTTTGTGTATATTATTGTATAAACTTACCATCAGTTATTCTAATCAATGGATGACAGCTTTGTATACAAACGTAATGTACTCGGTAATGTATCAGTATAAACCCATTTACAAAATCTGGACTATCCTAAATTAAATAACATTATAATATATTTTACCCGTGTCTTTTGACAATAGTCCCCCCAAATATAAGTGAATAATTAATAAGTTCTATTATTTACATTTACAATATCGATATGCATCAGTTAATGTCTAGTTTTTCTAGATGTGGATTATTACAGGGTGATCGAAGCGATTGTTTCTTTCCCCCAAGTGCCTTAATTCGTCCTGAAAATGATTTTGGATTCTATGTATATATATAGCGGCTAAAAAATATAACAGACACAGCTGGATGATTTTTCTCAAGAAAAAATAGTCAAAAATTTCCCAATTTAACTTCAATGTAAAAACATCGATTTATAGGTCAAAAAAATAAAGGGTTTGATTTTTTTAGAAAATCCGATTACTTGACGAGAATGTACGCCAAAAACGGCATTAAAATACACTTTGAAAATGATGATGTCTTTTATACAGGGTGAGCTAGTTGAATTTAAGCTTTCACGCGATACGTTACCACATAACATTTTATTACTGGAAAACCGAATAACTTCGAGCAACCAAACTATTGTACATTAAAGTGGGGAGAGATGAGCAGAACATAGCAAAATATCACATCGATCCGACTGAAAATGCCGAATTGGTGATTTTTTGATTTTCAGTTTGAAAAATCCAATTTAAGTGTATGTGCCAGCCAAGGCATAGCTATTTTCAAGAAATCAATCTCAGATTCGTAAAACGCGTGATCTCTGCTATAAAAAAGGTCTTTGACAATTTTTCATACGACAACGAGAAATACGACAAAAGCAAGGTTAAATTAAGACATGCAGAAATCGCAGAAGATTTCAAGTTTTCAATATTTCAGCAATTTTGCTTTTGATGCATTATGAGAAGTTTGAAGGAATTCATCTTCCAATATTTTAACATGAAATGATTTGAAGCCGGAGAAATGGACGTTGATCGGAGAATTTGGAAATTTTTGGTGACTAGAGACAGTTTCTAGTGGATAAATTTAACTTTTTGGATATCCATGCGTATAGTTTTTCTGGTAAGTAGATTTGTACTATTTGAAGCCCGAAAAATGGACCAGAATCGAAGAATTTGGATATTTTTCGGTGATTACAGGCAATTTCTGGTGGATTTTTAAGCAGGTTTTGAGCTAAGTAGATTTATTTGCCCGAAATTTCATTTACAACGATTTGAAGCACGGAAAATGGGTCAGAATTGGAGAATTTAGCTATTTTGTGCCAATCTTTGCAGTAAAATTTTACTCTTAGCTTATGGATGCGGCTAGTTTATTTGGTAAGTAGATTGTACTCATTGAAGCTCGAAAATGGGCCAGGATAGAAGAATTTGGATATTTTTCGGGGATTGCAAGCAATTTCTGGTGGATTTTAAGGCAGATTTTGAAGTAAGTAGATTTATTTGCCTGAAATATAATTTAAAACGATTTGAATCCCAAAAAATGGGTCAGGATTGGAGAATTTGGCTATTTTTTGGTAATTAGAGACAGTTTCTAAAGGATTTTGCGGCAATTTTTTGAAGTAAAATTTTTTTTTTAACATCGATACTTATCGTTTATGTGATAAATATATTGTACTCATTGAAAACGGTTTGAAGCTTGAAAAATGGGCCAGGATCGAAGAATTTGGCTATTTCTTGTGATTACAGGCAATTTTTGATAGATCTTAAAGCAGTTTTTGAGGTAACATTTTGTTTTTAGCATTTCGATGCGTATAGTTTTGGTGGTAAGTAGATTTTAAAACGATTTGAATCTCGAAAATGGGCCTAGATCGGAGAATTTGGCTATTTTTTGTGATTAGAGGCAGTTTCTAGTGGATTATGCGCCTAATTTTGAGGTAAAATTTTATTTTTAACTTATCGATGCGTATGGTTTATGTGGTAGATTGTACTAATTGAAAACCGTTTGAAGCTCGAACAATGGGCCAGGATCGAAGAATTTGAATATTTTTAAGGGATTACAGGCAATTTCTGGTGTTTTTTTAGGCAAAATTTTATTTTAATCAAATCGATGCATAAGAGTTTTCGTGGTAAGTAGATAATATATTGGCCCGAAATTTCTTTTAAAACGATTTGAAGCTCGAAAAATGTGCTAGGATCGAAGAATTTGGCTATTTTTTTGGTAATCAAAGACAGTTTCTAGTGGAATTTGCGGCAATTTTTTAAGTAAAATCTTACTTTTAACATCGATACGTATCGTTTATGTGGTTAGTAGTTTGTACTCATTGAAAACGGTTTGAAACCAGAAAATGGAAAACCGAAGAACTTGGATATTTTTCAGGGATTACAGGCAATTTCTGGTGGATTTTAAGGCAGATTTTGAGATAAAATTTTATTTTAATCATGTCGATGCATATAGTTTTCGTGATAAGTAGATATATTTGCCGAAATCTCATTTAAAACGATTTGAAGCCCGAAAAATGGGCTAGGATCGGAGAATTTAGCTATTTTTTGGTCATTAGAAGCAGTTTCTAGTGGATTTTGTGGCAATTTTTGAAGT
>MU182470.1:413894-435967 GCA_016904865.1 Pissodes strobi | reverse complement strand
GGTCATTAGAAGCAGTTTCTAGTGGATTTTGTGGCAATTTTTGAAGTTATATTTTGCTTCTAACTTATCGATGCGTATAGTTTATGTGGTAAGTAGAATGTACTCAATGAAAACGGTTTGAAGCTCGAAAAATGGGTCAGGATCGAACAATTTGAATATTTTTGGTAATTTTAAGGCAAAATTTGAGGTAAAATTTTATTTTAACATCGATACGTATCGTTTATGTGGTAAGTAGTTTGTACTCATTGAAAACGGTTTGAAACCAGAAAATGGGTCAGGACCGAAGAACTTGGATATTTTTCAGGGATTACAGGCAATTTCTGGTGGATTTTAATGCAGATTTTGAGTTAAAATTTTATTTTAATCATGTCGATGCATATAGTTTTCGTGATAAGTAGATATATTTGCCGAAATCTCATTTAAAACGATTTGAAGCACGAAAAATGGGCTAAGATCGGAGAATTTAGCTATTTTTTGGTCATTAGAAGCAGTTTCTAGTGGATTTTGTGGCAATTTTTGAAGTTATATTTTACTTCTAACTTATCGATGCCTATAGTTTGTGGTAAGTAGAATTTACTCATTGAAAACGGTTTGAAGCTCGAAAAATGGGTCAAAATCGAAGAATTTGGATATTCTTGGTAATTTCAAGGCAGATTTTGAGGTAAAATTTTATTTTAATCATGCCGATGCATATAGTTTTCGTCGTGAGTTGGTAAGTAGATATGTTTGCCAGGAATCTCATTTAAAACGATTTGAAGCTCGAAAAATAGGTTAGGATAGTTTATGTGGTGAGTAGAATGTATTCATTGAAAACGGTTTGAGGCTCGAAAAATGGGCCAGAATCGAAGAATTTGGATATTTTTTGGTGATTATAGCCAATTTATGGTGGATTTTAAGACATATTTTGAGGTAAAATTTTATTTTAATCATGACGATGCATATAGTTTTTGTGGTAAGTAGATATATATGCTCGAAATTTCATTTAAAACGATTTAAAGCTCGAAAAATGAACTAGGATCGAAAAATTTGGCTATTTTTTGTGATTAGAGGCATTTTCTAGTGGATTTTGTGTCAATTTTTGGGGTAAAATTTAACTTTTTGCTTATCGATGCATATAGTTTTTGTGGTAAGTAGATAAATTGTCCCGAAATCTCATTTAAAACGATTTGAAGCTCGGGAAATATGCTAGGATCGGAGAATTTAGCTATTTTTGTGATAAGAGGCAGTTTCTAGTGAATTTTGTGCCAATTTTTGATATAAAATTTTACTTTTAACATCGATACGTATAGTTTAGGTGGTAAGTAGATTGTACTCATTAAAAACGGTTTGAACCTCGAAAAATGGGCCAGGATTGAAGAATTTCGATATTTTTTGGTGATTACAGGCAATTTCTGGTGGATTTGAAGGCAGATTTTGTGGTAAAATTTTATTTTAATCATTACGATGCATATAATTTTTGTGGTAAGTAGATATGTATGCCCGAATTTTTTATTTAAAACGATATGAAGCTCGAAAAATGAGCTAGGATCGAAAAATTTGGCTATTTTTTGTGATTAGAGGCAGTTTCTAGTGAATTTTGTGTCAATTTTTGAGATAAAATTTTACTTTTTGCTTATAAATAAATAAATAAAGCATTTATTTTCTATCTTTAAGTTTACATGTCATGCTTATATCTAATCTATTATGTGCGCATTCTTCCCCTACTTATATAATAAGAAACAGGGATGCATTAGTACACCCAGAGGTTGGCTGATGACGGCCATTACTTAAATATATTGCATATGTAGTGCATCAAATCGTACCATTTCCTGGAGTTCTAACTCCTTATATAGATGTATCTGTAATAGACCTAGGTATAGTTCAGTTACGTAAGATTAAGGCAATATGTACAGTTAACGAGAGGCAATATGTACAGTTAAGGAGTGCTTTGCTTTGCTTGCTTATCGATGCGTGTAGTTTATGTGGTGAGTAGATTGTACCCATTGAAAACGGTTTGCGGCTCAAAAAATGGGCAGAATCGAAGAATTTGGATATTTTTTGGTGATTATAACCAATTTCTGGTGGATTTTAAGACATATTTTGAGGTAAAATTTTATTATAATCATGACGATGCATATAGTTTTTGTGGTAAGTAGATATATATGCCCGAAATTTCATTTAAAACGATTTGAAGCTCGAAAAATGGGCTAGGATCGGAGAATTTGGCTATTTTTGTGATTAGAGGCCGTTTTTAGTAGATTTTGGGGCAATTTTTGAGGTAAAATTTTACTTTTAGGATTTCGATGCGTATAGTTTATGTGGTAAGTAGATTGTGCCCATTAAATAGAATTTGGTTATTTTTCGGTGATTACAGGCAATTTCTGGTGGATTTTAAGGTAGATTTTGAGGTAAAATTTTATTTTTAGGATTTGGATGCGTATTTCGTAGTAAATTCGTTTGGCTGTTTGCCCGAAATCTAATTTAAAACGATTTGTAGTTCGAAAAATGGGCTAAGATTAAAGAATTTTGACATTTTTTTGCGATTAGAAACAGTTTCTGGTGGATTTTATGACAGATTTTCAGATACATTTTTACTTTTACCATATCGATGCGTATAAATTTCATGGGAACGAGGTATATGTTTGTCTGAAATCTCATTTAAAATCGATCCGGAGAACTGAGCTAGGATCTAGAATTTGAACATTTTGTGGTGATTAAAGGCAGTTTCTGTTGGATTTGATTGCAGATTTCGAGGTAAATTTGTACTTTTAGCATAATCGACGCGGACGGTTTTTGCGGTAACTAAGTAGATTACTTGTCTGCAATCTCATTTAGAACCATTTGAATCCAAGAAAATGGGCCATGAGTGAAGAATTAGAAACAGTGACGCGATTTAGGGAATATTTTGAGGTAAAATTTTACTTTAAACCTGGAAGTTCTGGCAAGTAAATTCAAAATATAGAACACAACGAAAATGCTTGTGTTTCATAGTATTCATCTCGCATTATTGATGTTTTCACTTCTATCTTGCGGTGTTAAGCATACACCGTTTTTTTCTATGTGTTTTTACAACTAATAATGCAATATTTGGGAGCCGTAATGTCATTGCCACCATGTTAACACAAACTATTTTTTTGATTATATCGTATAAAGTTGTCTTTGAACAAATTATTAATAAATTATTATTACATAAAATACCAACAAAAAATTAATATATGCTATTTGAAACAAATATAATTTATAACCTTACATTATTTTTAAATTGACAGGAAATAGAACATATTTTATGAATTTGGTTGAATTAATTCGCGAATAAATTGTCCCTGTAGAACCACCCTTAGACCCAAATCCCAATTATTGAAACTGACTGTAAAAATAGTGAATATTTTCGTGTGACGGGCTTTAATTTAAAAACGCGTACCGACTTGACGGTAACAAAATTTGAGTAGCAAAAGAGCGGAAAACACATCGAAACGATTTTAAATTAGATGGCGGAATTACACCTTTGAAAAACAAGCATAGTGAGCGATATGTGACGTATTACTGTCAGTTTCGTTAAATAAACACAAGTCCATTAACTTGTTGCATCACACATGTCTTTCCGAGACCACCCAGATTTCATTATTGCATATAGGGGCTTTATGATTCCGAACGATTTCTATTATTGTGAGCTAATTTAGCATTTATTATCAATAAGGGGTGCGTGCATTTTATCTTTAGAAAATAAGTAGTGCGGTAAAAGGGGCAGTATTTAATTAATTAGCCAACATTTTATTCGATAGGTAGTTATGCATACATGCAAATCTAAACACCATTAACAAGGCAGCTTTTACGGTAAATATTTGGCTTTTCGTATATTATTCATCTACTGTTTGTAACTATTATTATTATTATCTAACGTATTTTATGCCATTTTTCGTATACGATATGCTGCCCACGAAACTGAACAATTTTAGTGAATTTTTTTTTTATTTTCAATTATATCTTTTACATGTTTGGATTATCCTTTAAATTTCCTTTGCAACGAGGGGTGACAAGTAGATGTTTGTTTAAAAAATGGCGTTTCCGGCGTCATTTAAACAAAACAACATGGCCGCCCTGTCACATATGCTACTAATTTACTAATTTTTAATTCGTTTGGTTATTTATTAAAATAAAATAGTGTGAAATAATAAAAATTATAAAAGCCCCATTGGCTAGCTAGTTTTTATGGAAAAAGCGTTGATTGGCCCACCTCTTAACTACACCACTGCTGGTAGGAAACAGTTGACTTTTCACTTTAAAAATATAGCGATTACCTTTAAATGATTAAAAACTCTTATCTCGGTATTTAAGCTTTGCCAGATTGGAGAACATTTTGTATTTTGTGGCACCAATGTTGCCAAATCAAATTAAATTTCCAAAAAATTACATATTTATTAATTAATTTATAAAGGGTCTTTAAAGGAATTAGGTTATACGAATAGGCATTGTGTAGGTTGTCTCTTGTGACAACTCCGATACGTTGCCAGCTACAAGGGTTATTAGATTTATAGAATAATTGCTCGTTTAATATGTTGACAGTGCTGCCAAATGGTTTCTAGATTCTGAGGCATCGGGGAATATCTATTAATTCTGTTTAATACATAGGTAGTTCGTAGGTACCGTTTCTTTTTTTTTTTATGGCAGTGGCACACACACTAAAGGTAGATCCTATGGCACTCGACGAGCGGTGTGTGTGCGCAGATGTTGATTGACACGGTTCTTGTATATTGTGGTGTTTGTTTCATCAATTGAACACTACAAAATTTAGAAATAATCTGGCAACACCGTTAATGTATTAGGCATGACCTTCTAAATGCGTATGTGGCTATTCGTAATATTTTGACAGTGTTGCCAAGTTGTTCCTAAATTCTGGTATTGGCGAATATGCATTAAAAATTGACAATTTTTCGGTTTAATAGGAACTGTACAGGGTGGCTCGAATTCGAGTCTATGTATGGGGATCTCGAAAACCATACGAGATACAGTGACAGTCAAATTAGGGTAAACTTGCGCTTTTAGGTATCTAACAATATGCCGTGTAGAAAGCGAAAATTCCGAGTATTTCCGGAGATATCTGGAAAAAACGAAAATTTTTAAAAATCGTTTTACTTTTCTCCTGAGCTTACCTAAAAATTAAAAAAAAAACGTAAAAAATTGTTCGGAGAGTTAATAAAAGTATTATAAAACGATATAAGAAAAAATAATAATAAAAAAAGTAAGAGAAACGCGGTTTTCGGCCAAAAAAAAGGATGTTAGCTACGAGGTCGAGGATTGCAAAAATGGGAAGAAAAAAATGCGTTATGACGAAAAACAAAAATTTTTTAAAAAATGGGAAAACATTGAAAAAAACGTAAAAAATGTTCGGAAAGATAAAAGTAATATAAAACGAAATAGAAAAAAATAATAAAAAAAACAATAGCTTGTTCGGAAAGTTAATAAAAGTATTATAATTTTTTAGAACGTGTTCATGGCCTACTTGATTTTAGCGATTGAGGCGGCAATTTGAACGTTTCCAATTTTGAGGCACCCCTCGTATCATAGATTGCAATTTCCGTTGATTTCTTCAAACTTCATCAACAATTTTTTGATGCAATACAAGGTAAAATTGAATAATGCAATTATCGGGCAACTTTGTTCGAAAGTTTTCATAATGCTGGCAAAGCGGTGTTCGTTGATTTTGTAGGTTATCTTTACTTTTTAGTAGCTTTGGCAACACTGTAATAATTTTTAAAAAAATTGACGGGGATACTGGACATTTTTAGCCAAATACGGGGGTTTCATGTCCTTTGCAATTTTCGTTAATTCCATAGCCTTCTTGGTCTTGTTCCGATACCTACAGGGTGAAATTGAAAAGTTTGAATTTTCGTTGATTATCCGAAAATGATCAAGATTTTGTTGCGATAGAAGCAAAAATTAAATATTTTTATTTTTCAGTCACTCCTCGTATCTTCGATTTTATTGATTTGGTAGTACTGACACAATTATGCCATATGGCAACACGGTGCAAGTTTAATTGCGATACAGGGTGAAACGGAAAAGGCATTTTTCCTGCCTTTGTTATTTTGCATTCTTTCAAAAAATTGAACAATTCTCATCGAGCATCCCTCGTATTTCAGATCCATTACAATTTTTGTTCATATTTTCGAACATTTTCAAATCCTTCTTGGTTTCATTGCGATACAAAGTGTAACGTCTGCGTTCTCGTTCATCGGTTGTTGCGGTGGTGGAAGAAGTGAAGGAGGAAGAATGTATAAGTTTTCGTTTTAATAGGAACTGTACAGGTTGTCTTTTTTTAGCTAACTAGGAAGTGGCTAAGTTGCGCATTTAGGAGGCTAATGGTAATACGTGGGACGATGCCGCCAAATTATTTCTAGAATTTGTTGGAGAACGTCCTTTAATCTGGCAATCCTGTTTGTACCACTGGCTAAACCTTAATTACATAAGCAGTGCTGCCAATCGTTCCATTTCAAAATTCCCTGTCAGTTTTTAATTTTTTCCGATAACACAAGATTTTAACATAAAAATGGGTTTTTTTACATTTTATGGTAAAAATAGTTGTATTTTTATCTGATCTGAGATTGACGAGGTAAAATTTGAGTCTAGTAATGTCAGACCTACTAATCCCTGTTATTCCCAGTTTTTACCCAGAAAAGAAATACGCAACAGAGGAAAAATCTCCAATTTTTGGAGAAAATGCTTTAATCTGGCAATCCTGTTGATATCATTGGGTAAACCTTAATTATATGAAAGCAGTAATGCTACCATTTAATTGGAAAATAATTCATTTCGCACATTCCAAATTTTGTTCAGTTTATTTAAATATTGTTCTATAGTGGTTACCATGGAAACGTTCCATTACGGTTATGATCGATATAAAGCGCTCAAAATTTGAATATTTCAAATTTATTTATTTCAACGGCTGATAATAATCTAAGCTATTTAATTGAAAAATCAGAACGTAGACATGTAGATGTTAGATGTGTCACTTCTTTATACAAGGAGTCTCAGAATAATTTGGCAAACAATATTTCAAAAATCACATAGAGGATAGGTATATTTACATGGGACACAAACGTGAGCAGAACTATTGTGATTTATTTCGTAGTGTCAAATATATAAGTATGTTAAGAGGATATCAATATACTTTTATAAAATAGAATTAATTTCGTAGTTTCAATTTTTGTTCAGTTTATTTAAATATCGTTCTATAGTGATTACCATGGCAACGTCCTATTACAAATAAGATCGATGTAAAGCGCTCAAAAATTGAATATTCGTAAGTTCATTTTTTAGAAATAACTTGAAATAGTTATACAGGGTATCCTAAAAAGTATTCGATACATGAAATTTTGTGTAATTTTGATTATCCTTTGTTAACCCCGCCCAAACCTTAAAATAGATGTTTCTTCCCGTTCATACACTTGAATTATCATCAGGGATAATTAATGCGAGGGGCAACATAAATATAGTTTTGTTATTATGAAGTACTCCATGCTTTTACCTGGAATTGGTATACTTGACGTCTTTGAATAGGTGGCGGTGTTGTAGGTGAAATTCATTCAGATTTATTCTTAAAAAAATGTTTCCTGTTGAAAATGTGTAATTTTTTCCTCTGAACGAAATTCCGTTCAACTTTATACATTTAGGAGGCTATTTAAAATACATTGACGGTATTGCCAAGTTGTTTATAGATTCTGAGGTATTGGAGAATATGTAAAATTCATCCAGATTTATCCTAAGAATAGAAAAAAAAACATGATTTTTTTTCTCTGTTCAAAATGACGTTGGTATAAATCTTTTCTCGATTAAATTATAGAATAATTCACACACTATTAGTCATACGTTGACAGTGTTGCCAAATTATTTATAGTTTCTAGATTCTGAAGTTTTGGGATTTATTTATCAACCAATAATGATTTCTCAACATACCAATCACCACTTACCTACGGCAACTTTTGATCACTGACCGAGACACGCACAAGCTAAATTTTCATAAAATTTAAAAAACATTTGAGCCGATGTTAAACCATTCGTAGGCGCCATAATTATTAGCGAATAAAAAAAAACAAAACGACATCGAACCGCAAACATATTTCGAGTTGCCATTTTAGCCGAGAGTGATTTTCAATTGTTCCAGAGGAACGTCATAAAAAAGGCGGGATTTTCCGATCGTGCCGCGTTTCTATTGGTCGCGATCTATTTTCAGGGGAAGGACAACGAAATCGCGATTCGCTACTGGCTATATCGGGATGCTGTGTGTATCTTGTCCTTGCCGTCGAAAACATTTCCAGTATCTTTCTATTCTTATATTCTTTAAGGAGATTTGTTTCGGTTGATTAGTGATACAGTTTTCGGAACAATCGAGGCTAAAAATCGCTATTTTCATGTGACGGAGTGCGAAAATCTGTGTCGGTGAAAAATAGTGTTCCAGTGTCTCGGCTAAGCAGTGTTGGTGATTCAGAGTTCTTGTCACGTAAGTACTAGTTTTGATCTTTATTATTTAAAAATCCTGTAATTTTTTTTAAATGAATTTGTCAATTCTAGGTAAACGCTATTTGGTATTTATATAAAATAGGTACCCTATAAGTACCTAAATTCAATCGTTTTTGAAATAATATTCGCATACGAAATTTAACTTACTAATAAAACGTACCCCGTATTTTAAAAATGGTAATGTAATAATCAATTATTTATAAATGTTTAATTTTTTGATCCCCCCTGTATTGCTTTATACTCCCAATAGAGCAAAAGAGGGAGGGAGCAACATTAACTCAATAAATAGACAGAGAATAAGTATACAAAGAACTATGTAGCCACCAGTTATTCCATTTAAGCAAAAATTAAAAGCAAATAAAATCATAAAGTTATAAAAAACGCTTTTAATCTGAAGTATTAAGCGAAAAATTAAATACCAATTGGACTTCGAACAGGCCCAAAATCATGGATTAATTCATCATTTCAATAATTATGCAGTGGCAGATAGAGGATAATGCTTAGGAGGGGACAGAACTGTGAGAACAAAAGTAAGATTAAAAAAATTATGTGAAAAACAAGATCAAACATATTATTATAAAAGAGGTATCTTAAACAAACAGTATCAATATCAAACAAAGAAAAATATTAATGAAAAAATCAGCCAAAGTCTTTGCACGTGAATTGATATCCAAATTAATTAGGTAAGTTGTAAGAAGACTAACTAAAAAGAAATAATAAAGTCAAAGAAATAAAAAATATAAATTACAAAGTATAATATTACAGAATAAAAGGTTTTGAGTGGGTATTTAAATAAATTATCAAATAAACTAACTAAAAAGCTTTAATAAGTAGAAATATCGAGCAAAGGAAAGATGTGAATAACAAATTACATTATAAACGTTTACATAATAGAGCAAAAAATCCTTGCAAGCGTATTAATATTCAAATGATAAAAAAAATCTAACTAAAGAATTCAAACAGAAAAAGCAAAGAAAATTATTCACAAAATGCGTTATAAATGTTGAATAATAAGAGTCGAAAGTATTTACAAGTTTGTAGATATAGATAACTAAATTAATTAGTGAAAAACTAACTGAAAAAATTAGATAGAAAAACAAGATTAAACGAAGAACAAAAAATCTTCACATAAAATGGCTCAAAGTATTTGCAAATGTATAGATATTAATATGCCATACAATTATTAAGAAAACTATCTTAAAAAAATAAACAAATAATTGTTTGTATCTTTTTTTTTTTTTTTTTTTTTTATGGCAGTGGCACACACACTAAAGGTAGATCCTATGGCGCTCGACGAGCGGTGTGTGTGCGAAGATGTTGATTGACACGGTTCTTGAATATTTGTAGGTTGTAACTAGTGGGAAACAGATGTCCTGGAAGTGAGTTCCACAGTGATGCAGTGCGCCAGACAAATGAGTTCTGGTAAAGCGATATTCTAGGTGTTTCTAGTTGTACGACGAACTGGTGCGCTCCTGCCGTCTGTCGGGACTGCCTGACAGGAGTTGCCAGGGGCGGGATTATGCGGGCCAAATCCTGGGAACATCTGCCGTGAAAGTATCTGTAAAACAGAGACATCTCGGCCACATGTCTGCGATGTTCCAGACTATCCAGATTCCGGGTCAACTCCGGATCGCCGACGAGACGCACAGCCCTCTTCTGAATGGAATCCAGCAGCTTTAGGGTATGCTTTGGTGCGGCACCCCAGATATGTGAGCAATATTCTAAGCACGGTCTTATTTGCGCTTTGTACAGCAAGAGCAACTGCTGCGGTGTATAGAGTTTTTTGTTGCGAAATAGCGCACCAAGCTTCTGGGAGGCTGATTTTGCGATGTTAGCAACATGGTCATGCCATGACATATTGCTGTTGACCGAGACACCCAGCAGCCCGATTGACGAGGATGAAGGAATGGTCGATCCTGCCATAATGATGTCAGGGCCCGCTGTATTGGCCCTCTTAGTAAACGTTGCTGCTTGGGTCTTTGCTGCATTGAACTGGACCAAATTTCGGTCGCCCCAAGTTTGAACTTTCTCCAGGTCTTGATTAATTGCTGTAATCTGCTCTTGTCTGCGGTGATGAGTCTCAGTCGCTGGTAAGGGTTTTTCTGATCTAAAGTGGGAGACAAGGGTACTGTCATCTGCAAAACTGTAAACAGGATTATTCGTTTCGATCAGCAGGTCATTAATATAGATGAGGAACAGAGTTGGTGAAAGTATTGCGCCATGAGGCACGCCCGCCCCGCGTTGATGGTGAATGTGTCCGAGATGTGTCCATCGACTGCAACGTGTAGGGATCGGTTCTTAAGGAAACTGGCCAGCCAGCTGCAGAGAGAGGCGGGCAGTCCCAAGGACGGCAGTTTGTTGAGCAGTCCGTTATGCCAAACTCTGTCGAATGCCTTTGAAATATCCAACGCAATCGCTCGAGGCTCTCCGTAGTTTTCAATTGCCCCACTCCATATATGAGTGACATAGGCCAATATATCTCCTGTCGATCTCTCTTTGCGAAAGCCGTATTGATTATCGCTGATTATTCTGTTGCTCTCGAGGTACTTGAGTAGTTGCTGGTTGACTACACGTTCCATGACTTTGGAGATTATTGGAAGCAAGGCAATCGGGCGATAGTTTGAGGGCGTGGTTTTCTTGCCTTTTTTTGGAACAGGTTGCACTCGAGCGACTTTCCAAGAGGATGGGTAAATCCCTTTTCTGTAAGAAAGAGAAAAAAGCCTGGAAAAAACAGGTGTTAGTTCGTTGGCGCAGTTCTTTAGCACGATGGCAGGTATTCCGTCCAGTCCTGATGCCTTTTGCGTATCTAGTTCTTTAAGGATTTTGCGAATATCACGATGAGAAAACTTGACCTCTGCCATGGTGGTGTTGATGTTCGCTATAGTGGGGAGAGTCTTGCTTTGCGGCACGTCTAAGGTAGAGTGCGATGAAAACATTTTGGCGAGCATGTTTGCTTTTTCCTTGGCTGTAGTCGCCGTGATGCCACGTTCGTCCGTCAAAGGTGGGAGAGACGTTTTTGTAAAGTTGTTACTTACTGCCTTTGCTACCGACCAGAAATTCCTGGAGCCACTGGGGCATTGCAAAAGTTTATTCCTGATCCTTTCATTGTATTTGTCTTTAGTTTCGTCGATCACACGCTTGCACTCGTTTCTCGCTTCGATAAAATAATTGCGATTTTCAGCGGTCTGATTTTGCTGCCAGTACTTATAGGCTTGCTGTTTCCTTCCTACAGCTCTTTCGCATCTTTTGTCGAACCAGGGCTTTCCTTTTGATGGTAACTTGATGGAATTTGGGATGTATGCTTCCATTCCTGAGGAGATTACTTTCATGATCTCTTCGCAGCAGTCTGACGGGTCGTCAGTGGCAAAACAGACGTCGAGCCAAGGAAAATCTAGGTAAAACTGCCTTAGATCGTCCCAGTTTGCAGAATTGTAATGCCAGATTTTGCGAGGCAATGGTGGATCCTTCTGTATGAGTGGCAATTCACAAACCGTTGTAATAAGTTTGTGGTCGGAGACACCTAATGGCGGACCAACTGTAACCTTGTACTGGTCAGGATTTGTGGTCAGAAAAAGATCCAGGAGGGCGGCGAATTCGCCCCTCTCTGAGATTCGAGTTGGTTCGTCTACAAGTTGAGTAAGCCCGCAGCTGATGGCAAATGCTTCAGCTTCTCTACCTTCGTTGTCGGTCTTGTTGTGATGTTTGAGCCAGTTGGTGTTGTGGGCATTGAAGTCTCCCAGAACGATTATTTCTGAACTGGGGTGATCGACCTGTATTGAGTCAAAGGTGGTAGCTAGTGTTGAGAAAAAGCTTTGGTAGGCTCTATCGCTCGGAGGGCGATAGAGACAACATATAAACTTGGTTAATCCCTTGGCGGTGAACTTGAGCCACATGACGTCAAGGTTGTTCGGTTCGAGTGTTTCCTCGCGGTGACATGAAAGGTCGCTTCGGACAAAAAGGCATATTCCGAACTTATATCTAAATCGGGTATGTAAGTCGTAACCAGGATAGAGGTAGTTCACTGTTGTTGTTGTAGAACATACTTGTGTTTCTGTAAGGGCTAATATGTGTGGTCTATTTGCTTGTAGATGTTGGTGTACCGAATTTATGTTTGTATTTAGGCCTCTTATGTTGCAGAAATCTATTCTAAATTGGTTCGGTATCTTTGCTGTCTGTGAAATGCGGAATGAAGGGCTCCCAGGGCCACCCAGCGCCCGGAGATCCGAATGGCCGGGGAGTTTACCTCCGGAATATTTTGATCCTGGAAGCACCATCATGTCCATATATTCCTACTATGAAACCCGGGACCACCAGCGCGGAAGCGGAACGTGATTTGGGAAAACCACTTAGCGCTCCCCAATTCTGGTGGGGTGGTCTTTCACCGGACGATGCGAGTAGGCTTATGCATCTACCACCTAGGGCCGCTTCCACTCGAAGCATCGGCCTCAGACTCATTCCTTTGGCGGTCCCTAGTCTGACAGGGGTAAAAATGGGGTTTGTTGGATCACTCCCCAGTGATCAGCTCCAGACTTTGTACTTTGGTGTTCTCCAGCCTGGATTTTTTTCAGTTAGTTTTTCCACTAATTAATTTAAATATCTATATCTACAAACTTGTAAATACTTTCGACTCTTGTTATTAAACGTTTATAACACATTTTGTGATTCACATTTTTTTTGCTAAATCTTGTTTTCTGTTTAAATTCCTTAATTAAATTTTTTAAAATCTTTAGAATATTCATATACTTGCAAGAACATTTTGCTTTATTATGTAAACATTTATAACGTAATTTGTAATTAATATTTTTTGTTTGTTTGATATTTATTTCTATTAAAATTTTTAGTTCGATTCTTTAAACCTTTTTTATTCTGTAATCATATTTTGTACTTTATATTTTTTATTTCTATGACTTTATTATTTATTTTAATTTTTTTAGTTAATGTTCTTACTATATTTACTGCAATTAAATATGTATGCCTTCATGTGCAAATATTTTGAACTTTATTGTATATACATTTATATTTATAATTTGTAATTCACATTTTTTATTTCATTTTTACCGACTTTTTCTATTATCTACTCATTTGCAACGACTTTATGCCCTATTTCCAAGTACACCAGTAATTTATATTTTGTTTTTTTTAATCTTGTTTTCTATTTGATTATTTAGGTACCTTTTTTATAAAATTATTTTGATATCTACTCCCTTGCGAAGACTTTCTACCTCATTATAAAAACATATAAGTTTTATTCTGCGATTTCTATTCTAATATTACAGGATAAAAAGTATTTGCCAGTAAGTGGATATTTAAATTAATAAATATTAAGGAAAGTAAAAAAATTAAATAAAAATATCAAACAAAGAAAAAATATTGATTATAAATTACGTCATAAATATAAATGTTTATATAATGGTAAGGTATGGTAGTTAGAGGGGTCGCTAGGCAGGATTTGCCCTTCAACACGTCGACCACAATTGATCTTTTGTGTTATTATCCTTCTATTTTACACGAAAATTCCTATTTCTTTCGAGGATGTCAGAATATTTCGAGGGTTGAGCTTTTGTAGATCCCCTGGTGCCACAAGGGCAATCTCGAGATGCCCCAACCTTCGGCGAGTCAGTGCCTGACATTCGCAGATTATGTGCTCTAACGTATCAGCCATAGTTTGGCAGAATCTGCATTGTTCGTCAGTATTTCTCCCCATTTCCTCAGTGGCGGATTTACCCTAAGGCCCGGTAGGCCCGGGCCTAGGGCGGCCAGATTTAGGGGCGGCCCCAATCGTGTCAAAAATAGTATATTACGTACCTAGACCAGTAAAGTAAGGGGCGGCTGATAGCTTGGGGCCTAGGGCGGCCGAAACTGCTAATCCGCCACTGCATTTCCTTGAGGTGGTACTTCCAGGGGCCATGTCCAGTGACCATTTTTATCTAATTTTTTTGTAGCTTGAGAAGATTTTTTGTGTAGTTAGGCTAGTGAGAGATGAGATGAGTCTCTATGCCCAGGTGCATTGGTCCAATGTGTCTCTTTCAGCCTTTTTTCCCAATTTCTGAGTTCATTTATTACGTGTCCTCTAGTGATGCCACAGAATGTTTCAGGCCCGCAAAATGCAGTCTGTGCACCATTCCGTGCGAGCTGGTCAGCGGCTTCGTTTCCTTCCACACTCTCGTGCCCTGGTACCCACATTAAAGTGAGTCTGTTTCTGTTTGCCAGTTGATCTGCAGCCATCCGACAATCCCACACTAGCCGGGAGTTGATTCAGCTATGCTAGCGCTTTTAATGCTGCTTGACTATCTGATATGATATAGATCTCTGCACCTCTTAGGCCTTTTTTGGCACATTCAGAGATGGCTATATTGCTAGCATTTAGTTCTGCTTGAAAGGTTGTGGAAGTGTTTCCTAAAGGGGCAGAGAATCGACACCTAGGTCCGTAAACTCCGGATCCCACTCCTTCCTTCATCTTTAATCCATTTGTGTACCAGACAAGTGATCCCCTCTCTAATTATTGTTTTAGTCTTTCCCTTGTAGTATTGCGGTCTTGGATTACCACTCCAAAGGAGCGATCAAAATGGAGTTTTGTTTCCATTGTATCGGTTGGTTTGGTCATCGCCTCTATCCGGATGTCCTTCAGAATTTTAAGGTGTCCAGTCAAGTTTCCTGTTTCTGAGTGACTCTATACGCACTGGCCCAGGCCTCCTTTTCAATGCATATGTGCAGCGGAGGGAAGTCAAGTAGGGTTTCCAGAGCTGCTCTGGGGCACGTTTTCATAGCCCCTGTTATACCCAGACCCAGAACACTACCTTAACTCTCCTCGAGTTTTTGTGAATGGAGCTCAATGCAAAGCTGGCTGTGAAGATTGATCGAATGTGTGGCAGTAGGTGCTCTATACCTTGTTGTAACAAGGCTGGAAAGATGCCATCTATTCCCGGAGATTTATAGGGTTTAAAGCTATGTATCGCCATTCTGATTATGTTTTTTTGTATAAATATTTTGTTGGCTAGACCTTTTACCCTTTTTGTAGGCCGCTGAGCTGTTTCAATGGGCTCATGTTCTTGTGCCAGCCCTTAACCCGGGAAAGTGTGTTTCTAGACTTTCTTCAGGTGTCTCAGCATAGGTGTCTTGGGCTTTATTCTTTAGTAGGCCGATTTCGTGTGACGAATGAACGGTGCTAATTTATCTATCCCTCCACGAAAGGGCCTAAAAGTTCTTCTTTTGGATCTCTGAAGCTCTCTGTTATACTCTGTATTTGCACGTAAGAAGGCGTACATATTCAGATATGAAGTAGAAAGAAAAATAACTAAGAAAAAAAATAAATAAATAACAAGGTCTAAGAATTAAAAAAATATAAATTTCAAAGCATAATTAACTGCTCCCGATAAGTTAAGGAAATGTGAAAATTTAGTCAAAATTCAGATGCTCATAACTTTGTTTAAAAATGACATATCTTAGCAAGCTCTGCAGCGTTTGATATGAAATTTTCTAGCCTTTAATATAAGAATAGCGCCAACTATGATAATTCCTTGGCATTTATTATACAGGGCTTTTAAAATTATGTTGCAAACCGTATACCTGTTCGTAGGAACATCTGGGCATTATTTCTAAATGTGCCTAAGTAAGCGTATAACCTTCTATTGAGGCTATTTTAACATCTGGCGTTCATCTAGCTTTTTAATTGAAAAACCGATTTTTTTATAAAAATGTGCAAATCTTCAATGATAGCCTAATACTCGTTGGAAAAATTAAAGGATACACGTTTTTCTTCTAAAATAGGTATCTAAAAACATCGCCCTGGAACCTACGTCATCCAAATTTAAATCTTCATAATACACGAACTGGACGTCCAAGAAAAACAACAGGGGCTCAAGATAGGTTTATAACGCTTAGTGTACGTAGAGAGCCTTTATCAACATGTCGACAAATTGTGCACAGAGTAATTGAAACTCATGGAATTCAGATTTGTAAGGAAACTGTAAGAACACGTTTGGCTTCGGTTAATTTAAAATCAAGACGTCTCCTTAGACGTGTTCCTCTCACTCGCAATGATATGGCTGCAAGATTAGCTTGGGCTACAGGACGGCTCAACTGGGGTGAAGAATGGCGAAATGTCCTTTTCACGGACGAATCCCGTTATGGTCGATTTTCCGATAGTCACCGTGTCCGGGTCTGGACGTTGCCAAGTGTGCCCAGGAATCAACGTCAAGTCCAAGTTGTTTACCCCTATAAAGGAGGAACAACCATGGTATGGGGTGGTATATGCTTCAATGGACGAACCGATCTACATATCTGTCAGGGGAATATGAATGGATTTCAGTACCAAAATCAGATAATCAACAATATTTTGCCCATGTTTCGTACAGCAATTGGAGAGCAGTTCGTATTCTTAGATGATAATGCTCGCCCTCACAGGACCGCGGATGTTTTAAATGATATCGAAAGATTACGAATTACTCACCTTCAGCTTCCGCCTAGATCTCCTGATCTCAATTGTATAGAGCATGCATGGGATATGCTGCAAAGGAGGTTAGATGAATATGTTCCTCACCCAAATACCATTCTTCAGTTGCAGCAGGTCCTTCCTAGAATATGGTCAGATATACCGCAAGAATATTTTAATACGCTTATTGATAGTATGCATAGGAGATGTCAGGCCATTATTGATGTACATGGAGGTTATACTACTTATTAGTTTCTAGACTGCAGTGTTTCGAGTAATATGAAAGTAAGGTTTTTGTAAGTTAATTTAAATAAAAATCAATTTAATAATTTAAATCTAATTTTTTTGAAATTTTTGAACCACCCTGCACTATGAAAATTTAAATTTGGATGACGTAGGTTCCAGGGCGATGTTTTTAGATACCTATTTTAGAAGAAAAACGTGTATTATTTAGTTTTTCCAAAGAATATTAGGCTATTATTGAGGATTTGCACATTTTTATAAAAAAATCGGTTTTTCAATTAAAAAGCAAGATGAACACCAGATGTTAGAATAGTCTCAATAGAAGGTTATAAGCTTACTTAAGCATATTTAGAAAGAATGCCCAGATGTTCCTAAGAACAGGTATACGGTTTGAAATTTTTTTAAATTTGTAACATAATTTTAAAAGCCCTGTATAATAAATGCCAAGGAATTATCATAATTGGCGCCAGCAGTATCTGAAAGCCTAGAATATTTCATATCAAACGCTGCAGGGCTTGCTAAGATATGTCATTTTTAAACAAAGTTATGAGCATTTGAATTTTGACCAAATTTTCACATTTCCTTAACTTATCGGGAGCAGTTTATTATAGGATCAAAAGTTTATGCAAAAGAGTGGTTCTTTAAATGAATTATTAGAAAGATTTTAATAAAAATATCAGACAAAGAAAAAATATTAATTACTATATGGTAGAAAGCATTTGCACGTAAGAAGGCATACAAATTCAAGTATGAAATAATAAGAAACTAACTAAAGAAATTAAACAAATAATAAGGTCAAATCAATAATAACAAAAATGACAAAATATGATGTTATAGGCTAAAAAGTTGGATATTTAAATGAATTAGTAAAAAAATTAATAGAAATATCATATGAAGCAGAAATTATTAATTACAGATTACGTTATTGATGCTTATATAATAGGATAAAAAGTTTTTGCAAATAGGTGAATCTTCAAAATAATAATAACTAAAGAATTCAAATAGGCAACAAGATTAAGGAAATAAATAAGTTATAAATGTTATATAATAAAAATCGAAGGTATTTACCACTTTGTAGATGCAGATATAAGAAGAGGATAGATGAATAAAAATGTAAGAAAATATTAGACAAAACACAAGATTAAACATAGAAAAAATATAGATGTTTATATAATAATATGAGTCAAATTAATTTGAAATGTATATATAAATTTGCAAGGAAAATTTTAAGAAAACTAACTAAAAAAATCGAAAGCCCTATTAAACAAACAACATACATGACCTACAAAATAAACTACATTTAAACATATATATTTTTAAATCCCTTAAATCGAAGTTCTTGCATTAAATAATTTAGAATTTAAGAGTTTTTATTAGTGAAAATTTTAATAGCGGGTGACCCCCATTCAACGCAACTCCCTGTAACACAAATTTGATGTTGACAGCTTTTTAATAAAAAATATTAAAATGGAAGCAATTTGAATTTTGTCATTGATAACCTTACGAACCGCATTTTGATTTTTTGACAAATGGCTTCGGCAGTTTTGGTTTATTTTTCTTATTAGCAATACAATTTTCTGAAAAAAAAACAGTAAATACTTTTTGGATTATAGACAGTTTAGGAATTTTAATACGTTTTGATGGGGTTTTTAGCTTAGAAATTTGTTTTTCTAGGACGCATTTTACAAGAATATTTTCATATATACAGAGTGTCTCAAAAAACGATAGAATTCTTATTAGATTGTTATTAACAAGGTCTTTTTTAGTTCGCCCTGGAATGCTAACCAGCAGTAGGTCGGCGCGAGTCCCGAAATGTGCCAGATGTAGAAACCATGGAATGATATCCACACTGAGAGGCCACAAAAAGCAGTGCATCTACAAGAGTTGCAATTGCGCCAAATGTGGATTAATAAAGGAAAGGCAACGAATTATGGCGGCCCAGGTACGTTCATTTTGTATGTAGAACCGATAGAGACACCCTGTATTCAGTAACGTTAAAATTTGCTTTGCTTAATTCAAAAGCAACACAATACTTACTGTCTTCGAGTGTGTGATCGATATTCCATTAGAAAAGTATACACAGTATCCGTTACCAAACAAGGGTACATCAGTAATCATTGCTAAATCGGATACCCCTTTTATATTTTCGACGACATATTTCTGCATTCTCGAGTTTCAGTTAAACAGAGGCCTGTGTTTTAGTTAAAACTGTAGACCTAGACCGTCATCATCAGTAGCGTCCGAAAAAAAAAGAAATGAAAATGTACTTACTAGAAGCTTGGAAACTTGGACTAAACTATACTTGAATCGAATAAACTTCACAAAAATGGCGCAAAATAGGTTGACATTAGGGCCAAGTTTGGGTCGACTTTTCTTGAGTTAGTTTGGGTTAGTTGGGTGAGGAAAATTCAAAATTGATTCATAACTATTTTCCCAAGTAAGTGACTCAATAGAAAACTATTGACGCTAGAGAAACTTAAATTTTTTCTTCATAAGAGCATCTACCTATTTCTGTCAGGTCCTATGCAGAAATGCATGCAAGTCCATGTCATTATTTGAAGAAATGAAAATACTGATGGTGGAATCGCATACGAAACGTCAGACTAGAGATTTGACAATCTTCATTATGTAGAAGAAAAAGTTGATTACCACGCTAAGCAAACAGTTTTTAAATTTCGAACGATTTTTGAATTTTCCTCAGTTTCTCATAAACTAAAGGCAGCATGGCAATGGTGTCAGCGTACCTTGGAGTGACCTTCAAAAGAGGCAATCTTCGGGACAACTGATTAGAATTTAATGATATGTTAATATACAAGGATAACATGGCAAATAACAAATGACAGTGACAATGTTGCCATAGCTTTGCTTCCTTCTAAAATTATATTGAATTTGTATATTAACATGATTTATAATTCGATTCATGTTTTTGCAGAATTCAAACTAATAGAAAATCGTTTCTCAAAACGTAAAAATGTGATTTTTGTTGTCCTTGCTTACTAAATTTTATTAAAATCTATATATTGGACCGTTTCGATATTTTTGACATGGGCTATGCACATAATATGATTGATACTACTGGTTTTTAAATATTGACGATTGACAATAATTGATATTTTAGGTACTTAGCCGGAAGTAATACGTTTTCGGCTACTTCCGGCTAAATCGGAAGTTGAGGAGACCAGAAATAATCAAGGGTTTGCCATATGAATTATCCCAAAAATTTTCCGTCCACTTCTATTCCATTTCAGAAAAAGCATTTCTGTTCTGGCCCTTGTTATTGAATCACCCTGCTGTTCAGTTTAGATTATTTAAAAATATAAACCAAATATTTTAAGTTAGTATGGCAACGTTGCCGAGTTACATGCTAAGAAAATCTTTATATTTACTTCTGAAGATATCCGACCTGCCCTGAGATTCCAATTGGGATACAGGACGTTAAATTTTCATAGTATTTGTATCGTATTTATCTGTAAAGTTAGAGCTTTGCGGTTTCCGCAAAGTTATGTTACTTTTATAAAAAAAAAGGAAGATGCCACTAATGTTGCATTTGTTAATATTTGTTTTAGTTTAGAAGATACAGAGTGATATTAAAATTTGCCACTTTTTGAATACACCTCGTACCTCATTCATACTTCAATTTACGAACGAAAATCGTATAGAATTTTATGCATATAATTCAGTCAAAGCATGAGTTTTTTTTTTACGAAATACCCTGTATTATTATTTTTTAATTTGATTTTACCAATGTGGAAATTTTAACTTTTTGGGCGCCCCTTGTATGTCCTTTATCCTTCAGTTTAGCACAAACGTAAAAACTCTTCCTAAAGAAGTTCACTGAGTATAATTCAGTAGCGTAGTTAATATTTCTCGTACAAAGCTTCTTATCTGACATATAAAGCCTGACTGACTATTAAATAAATCTATAATTACCCTCGGGGGGTCGGTCAAGTTTGCCCCCCGTATTAAACAAATTTCAAAAATAAATGAAGCATGATTTTGCACACATTTTGCACAATTTTGCACACCCCAAATAAAATTTTGCACACCCACACAAGGGAAACTAGAGCTGATTTTTATACGGGGGGCAAACTTGACCGTCCTCCCCCCTCCCCCGTCTGTTAAAAAATTGAAAAATTTTGATGCCACTCGAATCGGCAAATTTTGCACACCGATTTTCAATTTTTGCACACTTTTCTGGGGAAAGTTATGAGGTGTTAAAAATTTGGATTTCTCCCCCCCCCCCCCCCCCACACGTTTGTCAAAACGTGGAAAAATTTGAATACTGCTAGGTTCTATTAATTTTGCACAATTTCGCGCAATTTTGCACCACTATTTTAAAATTTTGCACATTTTTCTGGGGAAAGATATGAGGTGTTAAAGATTTGCATTCCCCCCCCCCCCCGTTTGTGAAAAAGTTAAAAAAATTTGATGCTGGTAGGTTCAACTAATTTTGCACAATTCTGCACACCAATTTTCAAATTTTACACACCAATTTTCAAATTTTGCACACTTTTCTGGAGAAAGTTATGAGGTGTTAAAAATTTCCATTTTCCTCCCCGTTTTTCAAAAAGTTGAAATCTTTTTATGCTGCTAGGTTCAACTAATTTTGCACATCTATTTTCAAATTTCGCACACTTTTCTGGGGAAAGTTATGTGGTGCTAAATTTTCGAATTCCCCCCCCCCCCCCCTTTGTCAAAAGGTGGAAAAATTTTGATGCTGCTAGGTTCTGCTAATTTTGCCCAATTTTGCACACATATTTTCAATTTTTGCACACTTTTCTGGCGAAAGTTGTTAAAAATTCGCATTTCCCCCCCGTTTGTGAAAAAAATAAATTTTGATGCTGGTAGGTTCAACAAATTTTGCACAATTTTGCACACCAATTTTGAAATTTTGCACACTTTT
>MU182470.1:381267-413507 GCA_016904865.1 Pissodes strobi | reverse complement strand
AAAAGTGTGCAAAATTTCAAAATTGGTGTGCAAAATTGTGCAAAATTAGTTGAACCTAGTAGCATAAAAATTTTTCAACATTTTGAAAAACGGGGGGAAATGCAAACACCTCATAACTTTGCCCAGAAAAGCGTGTAAAATTTGAAAATAAGTGTGCAATTAGTTGAACCTAGCAGCATTAAAAAATTTCAACATTTTGACAAACGGGGGGGAAAATGCAAATATTTAATACCTCATAACTTTCCCAAAAAACTGTGCAAAATTTCACAATTGGTGTGCAAAATTAGTTGAACCTACCAGCATCAAAATTTTTTAACTTTTCACATATATTGACAAACGTGGGAAAAAATTCAAATTTTTACACGTCATAACTTTCCCCAGAAAAGTGTGCAAAATTAGAAAATCGGTGTGCAAAATTGTGCAAAATTTGCCGATTCGAGTGGCATCAAAATTTTTCAATTTTGTAACAGACGGGGGGGAACGGTAAAGTTTGTCCCACGTATAAAAACAGCTGTAGTTTTCCTTGTGTGGGTGTGCAAAATTTTATTTGCGGTGTGCAAAATTGTGCAAAATGTGTGCAAAATTATGCTTCATTTACTTTTGAAATTTCTTTAATATGGGGGGCAAACTTGGCCGACCCCGGGCGGGTTAGTAATTGGTGTTGTCCCCGTACTTTGTAAGTAGAGGCACGTAAAGCACTTGCTGTTTTTAGTGTTTTCGCAAACAAAACGGGCATTAGAGACTTTTTTACTGTTTTCAATAAAACAAAGGGTGAACAGTGGTAAAAAATTAAGAGAGGAGGGAAACCCTCCACAGCGAGTGACTCAAAAGCAAAAGGAAGTGGACCATCCCCGGCTAGTGATTTCAAATTCAAAGTGCCGCAAAAGAATGCATGGGACAGCGAAGTTGTTCAGAAAGCAAAAAGAGCAAGAGGAGAGTCTCAGGGAGATATGGACACATCATCGAGATCGAGAACAAATAGTGATGTGTCACTAAAAGGTGATGTGCCACTTAAAGGTGATCTACGTGATTATAGAAGATATTACGAGTTGCAAAAAGCAGAGAACAATAAAATCAAGGAAGAAAACAAGAAAGTATATGATGAATTGGCCGAGGAGAAGAGAAAGTGGGCGAAAGACAGAGAGGAAATCAAAGCACTAAAAGCTGAGATGAGACTGCTGAGGGAGCAGCTAGAAGAAATTAAATCAAATCTTGAAAACAGAGAAGAGCAAAACACTCAAACAAATAAGGTGTGGCCAAAGCTAAGCGGCAAGTGAGACAAGAAAATGAGGAAAAGCTAGAGGAAATGGAGGTTGCTACTTATCCGGATAGAGTTAAGAAGATACCGCCAATAATAATTCAAGGTTATAATGACTGGATAAGCTTGAGGAAAATAATCTTAAGACCAATAATTTGGTGTTTGATCGTGCCCAGAAGCAAGGTAGTGATACAAAGATCTTTGTAAACAGTGAAGATATAGTCATCGTGAGCTAAACAAACGACTCTAATACCCTATATTATATATATAGCCTTGAGGCGGACATAAAGTACCATGGGATGCTTAGGGGATTGGACAGCGATATTAACAAGAACTTAATCGGATTGAAGCTGGAGGATTTAGGATTCACGGATGTGGAAGTTACAGTAATGAATGATTTAAAGACCAAGCAGCCGCTACCATGGTATACGGTCAAAACAAGCGACAAGAGAATTTTTGAGGTAAACCGACTCATGGGCATGGTAGTAAAGGTAGTGCGAAGAACAAGATGCCGGGGCCTACATAATGTTTTAAATGCCAGCGTTTTAAGCACGGCCAAGCTAAGTGCCGAATGCCCGAGCGTTGTGTGAAATGTGCGGGTGATCACCCATCTAGAGAGTGTCAGTTACCTAAACCGATAGGACCAAGGATAGAAACTCAAAATATGTAAACTGTGGGTGGCAGGGGCACCCTGCAAATTATCGAGGATGCAGTTTGTACCAAAGGTTTTATGGTAAACAGAATTTGGCAAATAGGAACATCAACGCAAAACTAGTGGAAATACGAGGCCTCAGCAAGAAGACGATCAGAATAAAGCTCCTGAAATACAAGCAGTGGATACAATTTCAATGCCTAAGTCGGCCTTCCTGCAGGCGATGAAAGAGTTTGTCCAGAGTATCGATGGATAAAATACAGTTAGTGACATGAAATGTTAGAGGACTCCGAACAAGAAAGAGTGACGTTATTCTTTTTTTGGAAGAACATCAACCCCATATGCTACTGTTGCAGGAGACAATGCTGAAGGAGTATGTCAAAATATCATTTAGAAACTATATTCTGTACAGGAAAGACGGCAAAGCCCCGGGAGTTGGAGGGGTGGTTGCCTTGGTTAGGAGGGTCGTGCAGCACTACTTAGTAGGGTTAGTTGATGCTGAAATTGAAAATATTTCAGTAGTAATTTTAGTGGGCAACAGGCAAAAAAGGTGATCTCAGCTTATAAACGTCCTGTAATTTTGCTGCAGCAAGAGGAGATTCTTGAAATACTAAGAGGTTCATTTCCCACAATCATCATGGGTGATCTAAACTTAAAAGACAGGTCGTGGAATAGTACAAGCCAATGTATGAGTGGTAAGGAACTGTCCGCGGTAATAGGACCGGAGGAACCAACACTCTTTCCTTCAGGCAATGGAAGCCCGCAAGTTATTAATATAGCCATACTCGAAGACTGCATCATTAACTATCATATTGAAAGCTTGAACGAGAGCTCTTTCGATCATCTTCTAAATTGCTGTTTAACAAGACTGTGATAAATTGGGTGCAATTCAAGAGAAGTTTACGGGAAACGCTAAAAGTAAAAAAATAGGGAATAAGCTGCTGCTAGGCTGAGTGAGGACATTATGTCAACCTATGAGTCGTGTTCAGTGGTTCAAAAGATACGAAAGGGCTCACTAAACGCGCTGCCAACTGACTTGCAAGCAATAATAAGAGAAAATAGGAGGACGCAGACTCTTTGCGCATAATGGGAGTGACTAATGCAAAAGACAGCTCTATAAGCATACTGATTTAATGAAGGCTGAACTGTGCTGAAATACAGAAACGACAAGTGGTCAAATAGAGTCAAGAAGTTGAGCACCAAAACAAATAGTGCTTGGGCGTTGGCCAAAGTGCTGAGAACAGCTAAAACCAGCATTCCTGCAATACATGGGAGGAACGGGATCGCTTATGGGGACCAGGAAAAAACGGAAGCTTCTGCCAGTTTCCTGGAAAGTACATTTACCACAAACGAGATGGAAGTGGATGATGAGGAACGAGCCCATGAAAACAATGTGTACAGAGAAGTGGCCAAATTGGATAGCCTTGGGACAACAAAGAAGATAAATGATTTTATTACTCTAACAGAAATCAGGCATAAAAGGACTAAGACGGCACCTGGAAAAGGTAGAGTAAACAATAAAATGCTCAAAAAATTACCCAAGGTGGGCTTCGTACAATTAGCTAACATTCAATGCAGTGCATCGACTGGACTATATTTCATCGGTATGAAAAAATTCGGTAATCTTCATGATAGCCAAAATAGGCTATAGCTATAGGCCCATCAGCTTACTATCCTCAGTCTCAAAGGTCATAGAGCGTACCATCAAGACAAGATTATGTAAGGACATGGACAGGCTTGAACTAATCCCACAACAACAATTTGGATTCAAAGAAGGATGCTCGACAGAACAGCAAACGCTTATATTTGCGGAGTTTATCTCGGAGGGCTTCAATCTAAAGATGGCGACAGGAGGCGTTTTCTTGGATATAGAAAAGGCCTTCGATAAAATTTGGCATAGGAGACTGATCCATAAAATGATAACATCGGGAATCTCAAGAAAAATGTGCAAACTGATTAGGTCCTACTTGAGGGGGAGAACGTTCCAGGTAAGAACAGGGGACGCATTGTCAACAATAAAGAACATCGATGTGGGTGTCTCCCAAGGATAGGTGTTAGGACCCACTTTGTACAATTTGTATACGTACGACGTTCCTATACTATCATTCTCAAACTGATGGGCTTGTTTGCAGATGACACGGCGCGGTGTTCTAGTACAGATGCGATCAGCAGAGGGCTTCAGGATAGTAAATGCATTCCAGAAATGGGCAACAGCCTATAAAGTCAAGATAAATGCAGAAAAGTCCCAAGCTATACTCTTCCAGAAGAGGAGACTTCAACCAGGACCGAGGATCAATATAGATGGACAGAACATAAATTAGAGTTTGAAAGCCAAATTTTTAGGACTGACATTTGACAAAACACTGAGTTGGAAATTTCATTGCGAAGAGACAAGGCTGAAAAATAAGCTGGCCCTTATGTCCTTGATTCCGATCATAGGTAGGAAAAGTGAAATGGAACTTGCAACAAAAATCACGATAATAAAACCGATTATATGGGCTCAACTGTGTTATGGTTCCACTGTTTGGGGGAACACGGCGAGGACAAATCTTGACAAACCAATTAGGGTGGAAAATCTTGCGCTAAGATGGGCAGTAAATGCCCCTGGGTTTGTCAGAAACATGGACATTCAACGGGACCTGGGCTGGACTAATCTCAGAGATCACATTAAGGCTACAGCAGTAAAATTATATAAGGTTATAGAATCACATAATTGTGCCGATCTAAAAAGACTATGCGACTGCAATTCGGTCCACGAAAGGGGTAGAAGAAGAAATTACCACAAGAGGCCAATATTAATGCTGTCACTCTTCCATTCCTCACCTCTCAGCTTCATGGTGGAGGTGCCACATCGTGAAGCACTCAAGGCAGCAGAGTTGTACATACTTGTATATAGGACATAAAAATAGTGAGGAGCCTGCAAAAGGTATTGAGGAGCATATTTAAGGAAAGGCCAATTTTATCCCTTTCGCAGTGAGGGTCTACCTCCGTTGACGGTGATGGTTTAGTGAGTAGTTTCCTGCATAGAATATGTGCCTTCCTATTTGCCGGTATGGGTGCCTGTAAATGGGTTCCACCACCTCACCAAAGAAAAAAAAGCTTTCCTAACGCAGTTCGTTGAGTATAATCCAGCACATTCAGTAGCGTAGGTAAAGAGCTTTTTCAAAGATATAAAACCAACATGTCTCTTTGAACCAAATGCCTTGCATATCTTATTTTAATTTGATAAGGCCAGTGTAAATTTCCACTTTTTGGATACCCCTCGTATATCCTTTACGAGTTTGTGTAAAATCGTTTTCTAAGAGTTTTTTTAGTACAATTCATTAGCGTAGTTATTTTGTTTCTCTGATATTGACCATGTTGGCTAGCTGACTGATTGAAATGCCTATAACTTTAGTTTGACTCAACATATTTGAGCAAACTAGGTCTCGTTTGAGAGAGGAAATCTTGCTTATTAAGAACAAAATATACCCATGACAAATTCGTATTTGCTGTTCCCGCTAGAGAGTGCCAATTCAGAAGTTCATTATTTTTTTCATTTTTCTCCGAAATTTCAAATATAATGATACCAGCAGAGCATTTTTTAACAATGCATGCATTGGAAAACAAATTGTTTTTCGAAATTTTATGGTCAAGCATGCCATGACTAAAGCAAAAAATATTTTATTAACAAAAATAATCAACACAATCATGAAAATAACATTAATGATACTAAAATAAATGTTCGGATATCTCAATTTATGTTCAGTTTATTTTAACAATGCTTTATAGTCATTGCCATAACAACGTTCCGCGATATATCCACCGAATATAAAGCGGTCAAAAATTGAATGCATCAAAATTAAATTTCTAAGCAGCTAATGTTGTCGAGCAAAAACCATAATTCCTTACCTTGACAGATAACTGAACATTGATCACCCTGTGGATATAGTGTGGGACAAGTATAATTTTTCAAAAAATGCTTGTTTGATGGAAAAACCGTTCGGAGAGGTTGGCTATTTCGTTGTATTAAAATATTTTTAAATTGCATACGGTGGCTCAAAGATACAGGGTGCTTACATTTAAAAATGATGTTGATTTCGTACGCTATTTTTTTCGACTATTTTGAGATAAAAGCTTGGCATATAGTAAAACTGAAAAGGTATGTATTTGTGATGCAGCACACGACACCATTTTTGCCTAAAAAATAAAATTCGTCGGATTGCTACCGAATCCATTGGCGTAGAAATTCAATTACTTCAAATTTAAGCACATAGATTATACAATGCGAATGACGAAAACCATAATTTTTTCAGAAAACTCATTTTCGAATGAGAGGAAAAATATATTAAAGTATAATAAGCACAAAACCATTTTCATTCATAGAAGTACTGCACCACGTTAAAGTTTGGAATATTTATTTACTGACAACCTTCAAGTCGCGCCTAAGCCCTTTCTGGAAAAAAAATCGTCAAATCTCTAAATGCCCACAATTTCAGTGTCGTCCTAAGCCCCTTTTACTTGCATAATAAATGATTTTGTCGTTTCATCTTTGTAGGTTGCGTTGAAAAGACAACAGGCTGCCGAAGACGCTATCGCTCTCCATCTCGCTTCGGCGGAGAGCGGCACCACATACGACTATCTCCCTCCTGGACGGATTTACGGGATGCAAGTCACTTCTCCCGAAACCGATGCCCCGGACGACCCTCCGCCGCCGCTGGAAAAGTTGCCCCAAGAAGGGGGCAAGGAAGATGTCACCGTTAGTCCGGCGTCGATAGAAATGTTGGGCAAGCTATTTCCTAACAAGAAGAGGGCAGTGTTGGAACTAGTTTTGAAAAGGTATAGGTAGTATTTACATTGTGGTCCATTAACCTTGATGCCTCATAATATGTTTCAGGTGCAATCACGATCTTCTCAAAGCGATAGAACACTTCAATCTAACCAAGCACAAGTCTTCCTTATGCGGCAACGATTCGGATTCCAACAGTGCCAAGGAAGAGTCTTCGTCCGCGTTCAAACCGGTAACAAACGGGACGAAAAATTCACCGAAACCTTCCAGTTATGTCGGAATGCACGCCGCCACTGTCCCGATGATATCCAGCGAGGTTTTTAGCTTCTATCCGTTCTTTCCGTTATTTCCCAAGCCCGTTCTAAGGAACCCCGTATACGTACCGGGATTTTGTGATTGTGATCAATGCAAACATAATTTGTATAGCCCTGTAGATAATAGGCAGTAGTAGTACGTATAATAAGTGATAGATTAGATTAAGTTGTACCAAAGATTGTAACCAAAAATAAAAGTATAGGGTATCTTAAGCTAATTTCAAGTGTTTTGCGTACGTCTATGTGCATATTCCCAAGAGCCCAAATCAGAAATACGAGGTTGCCGTAGCTCCGGATATAAACGACCTTGAGGGCTCACATTTGTCTCGAGTTCTTATTTGAAGGCGTGGCTTGATAGAGCTGAGAAATGGTATGCACAGAATTTGAAGCAGAATTTACAAGTTTTAGAATCATTTTACAAAAAAATATAACTTTAATATTCAACTTTTTTGTGACACCTCGTATTCACTAAACCAATTATAATTAGATTCTAACAAACTCCGGACAGAGTTTACAACACGATTAGTTGGCTTATTTCACTGTAAAGGTCCCGGATAATTCTCAGACACGCCCATGCTATGTTGCCAGATTGTGCAAAATGTCCCCAAGTTAGGGACAACTTAAACTTGTACCCTGTGTTCCAATGAATATTATGCCAACATAATTTAAGAGCAGAGCTGCTGATTCATATAGACGGTGCCATCCTGTATAAGTGTATTTGTACACTTTGTTATTTCTAACATAATTCCTCATAAAAACGTTTGCGTCACCTAGAAGGTTATTAGCAACTAACAGTATTACGTTATGTTATACAGGGTGTTCCAAAAATAAGAAGCGAACATAAGTATTTGAAATAAAGAACATGCTTTACTGTTTGTATTTATTTATATTTTGTGTTTCAGATACTTTTAGACACCCTGTACATAACCTGAAAAATAAAAAAGCATGTCTTGCCACCGACGCCGACGAGAACCGAACCCGGGTCGCCCGTATCACAAGCACATGCTCTAATCACTGCACTACCAAACCTGTTTAAATAAATTCACTGAACCGTAGATAATGAAAGCACCGCATTTTTACTCCATTGCTATACAGTTTAGAATCCGTGCATATGCATTGCTGATTGCCTAATTAAGCGACCAATCAGAAGCGGCTAATATAGCATAGTGCCGTAGGCTTGTAAAGAATGTTAATAGGCCACCGGGAAGCAATTGCACATTAAATGTAACTGCCATTCATGTGTTGGGTTAGTTTTTGTTGGTTGCGCCCCTGGAACGAGCAAAGCGAGGGCGCGACCAAGAAAAGCTAACCAAAACTAACCCAACACATGAAAGGCAGTTATATTTAATGTACATTTATATTACAGTCGCCTTATGGCGAGGAGCTAGCACCGGTGCTGTTACTGTATATGCCACCGCAAAAAAAAGTAACAAAAAGAGAGTTATACACTTTCCCACTATCTGTATACCTTAACGCGATACTGGCTGGTTAATAATTGTAGATATGCCACTGGGAAGCATATACAGTGACATCACCCGCGTTAGCTCCTCACCATAGGGTGACTGTAATATAAATGTACATTAAATGTAACTAGTTTTGGTTAGTTTTTGTTGGTTGCGCCTCTGGTACCTCGTACTCCGAGCCCCGCGACCTGTCAACTTTGACATGTGTAATAAGACAGCTTTGTAAACAACTAAGATAACATTTGACAGTCTTGTCTGTCTAAAAACAGCTTTTTAGACAAGTATTCAAGTATGTTTAGCTGTCTAAAAAGCTGTCCTAGCTGTCTTGCCTATCTGAAAAGCTGTTAAATGCTTTCTTAGCAGCCTTAAAAACTGTCTTTTAACATATATGAAGTGTCAAAGTTGACAGGTGCCACGCGCTTAAAACCGGTATTTAACAGGTTTTGTTGGTGTTTGTGCAGATGGCGTGACACCTATCAACTTTGACATCTGGCATGTGTAATAAGACAGTTTTAGCAGCGCTTTAGGCGAGTATACAGGTATCTTTTGATACCGGCTAAAGGTCGATTTATACTATAGGTCAAGTCACGGTCTGGTCACAGCTAGATCAAAATATCGTTGGAAAGAAATCAGTGGCGCACCCAACTTTTTAGACAAGTATGCAACTATGTTTGGCTGTCCAAAAAGCTGTCTTGCCTATCTAAAAAGCTCTAAATGCTTTTTCAGCTGCCTTAAAAACTTTTTTTTAACATATGTCAAGTGTCAAAGTTGACAGGTGCCACGCGCTAAAATCCGATATTTAACAGGTTTTGTTGGGGTTTGTGCAGATGGCGTGACACCTGTCAACTTTGACATCTGGCATGTGTAATAAGACAGTTTTTTGGATAACTAAGATAGCAATTACAGGCCAGACAACGCGCTTTAGACGGGTATACAGGTATCTTTTGATACCGACTAAAGGTCGATTTATACTACAGGTCAGGTTACGGTCTGGTCACAGTTAGATCAAAATATCGTTGGAAAGAAAACAGTGGTGCACCCAGCTTTTTAGACAAGTATGTTTAGCTGTCTAAAAAGCTGTCCTAGCTGTATTGCCTATCTAGAAATGGAATCGATATTATGGAAATTAGGAGACCTAAGCATTTTCTAAAGAGTATTAGTATGTAGACATGTATGTTCCTGTTTCAAAAATCCTGGAATCGAAGGAAATATCAGCGCAACCTGGCCAAACCAAATTTTTCACACCCTCAGATGATATTGATAAAAATTACATACAATATCTAAAACGAACATACTGACAATCTTGAATCACGTTTCACACTTTGCCGTTTTCCGCTCGATTCGCTCCAACAAAAACAACCCCCCACTGACATTTCACTTTGCCCTGTTTATTTAGGAATGGGCCATTTATCTCTCGAGTGGCCGAAATCTGATGTAATAAAACTCGGTCGGTACACACACCTCGGGGCGCTGCGAAACCACCCTTAATTCGATAATATGCGGTAGGTAATCCCCCCCGGATAACCCGATATCTTTGTTTGTCTTGGAAGTTAACGCTGGATTCTCTCTGTTTATTTATCATTTACTTTCGTTTCTGGGAACTTGTCACGCGTTGTGAATTAATAAGATTTCCCCGAGAAGACGTTCCGAGATTTCGTTATAAAATCTTTTGAAACTGTACCAGTGAAAAAGTGTCCTAATTTTAATGTTTGGCACAGTTTATTGGTAAGAAAATATGAGCTGCATCGTTGACTGGACGTCTTTAATTCCATGATAATCGTGGCATAATAATATAAATTAATTATTAATTAGTCACTATTATTCTCTTCGGAAAAGCTGTCCACAGTGTCTAGGCTTGAATATGATGGCAACTGTCCTTTTGTAAACCCTGGTTTTCTGTCTCCCTAAAAAAAATTACAGTACTACAATTATCAAGGTCATCAAAGAATTCTACTCTGTGTTTTTTTTTGTTTGTCTCTTGTTGTACTTTTATTTAAATTTTTTTTCTATAGGTTCAATATTTAAGTACTTGTGACAAAAATATTATTAGTTTGAGAGCAATTATCAGATTTCTGGATTAAGCCAAGTTGCCAATAATAATATAATTGAAGGATACTGACATTCTGGTTCTCCAGCTCTAACAACAAGGGACAGAACATCAAATTTAGGAAACCCACGAGCCGCATTAGCCAAGGAAATCCGACCACTTCCACGGCCTGGCCACCCAAAAGCGGTCCAAAGGAGTACGCTATTGCGACAGCGGCTTGCTGGAAAGCGTATACGGGACCGTACTGGCTGCCGCCTTTATTATCGACGAAATTTGCCAAAAGTGGTACTAAAGATGCGTCAACTGCTCCTAAAAAAATATTTGGTTAATTTTCACCCATTGTACAAATTAAAACTGCTATTTAGAAAATAACCAGTTAAAATAGGAAACACATAGATTTAATTTTCAGCGTTTAAAATTTGACACATTATAATATACTTTTCGCATTGCTACGGTTTTTTATCACGGGCAATGTGCAAGTAGTATGGCAGTTTCAAGTAGGCTGTGGACGGCCATGATGTCGTCGATTAATCAGTTGATTGGCTAGTTGTTTGTCCACGGCCGACTATTCGATAAATTATACTTGGGAATAAGAGATATACCGTGACAATGTAAAAAGTTTAATATTTTAAATGTTTATGCTAATATTTCAAAAACTATCAAATATATCAATAAAAGAAACTTTTCAAGGAAATTTGTCTCATTCTATCGTTTTTTTTATCGGATTTAAATCTAGATTTAGTCATTCATTATCGCAGTGAAAAGAGTATCTAAAACATATCGAGACGTTTAAAAAATGTTCGAAATCAACCCAAAAGTACGTTGCAACACGAAAACTCCATCCATAAGTGCAATATTAGTTACAAGTTACAATGCTGCCAAATTTGGCAAATTAAAAGAAACATAAGTTTTGAATTAAGCACTTTTTGTCAAAAAATTCACCAGAAGTTTCAAAAAATAAAATTCAACGCGAAAACTCCACTAATAATTAATTACATGGTTGCCAAACTTGACAAATTGAAATAATCAAAAGCGCTGCATTAAGCACTTTTTTTAAGAAAAAAGTTGAAAAGAAATTCATGGAAATAAGCAATACGGACTCAATAACATTAAAAAAAATAAAAGCAAGCACTTTTTTTTATCAAGAAAAGTTTCATGAAAACACGTTACAGTGCCAAAGCTCTGTAGAACTCCTTTTATTTATTGAATAAAACTCCAGGTAACTATAAAGTTCTGTATTAATTATAGCAAGGAAGATACAAGATAGTAACGCGACATAATGTATACCCTTATAATCTACGTACGCATATCAATGCGTCACTCAGTCTTCTCTCCCCTGAGGTTGGTATAGGTTCGTACTATTTATATAATGTTACAATAACAATACTAATTCAGCAAGGTTGTCTTGGCCTTGTCACCCGCGTCGAGTATCTCGTTCATTGCAGTTAAACAATGATATTACGTGTAGTAGGTAATGTAAATAACCTTCGTCTAGACCTCGAAATATTCGGGTTGCCGTCACGATCTAATTTATGAAATACCGAGTGCTTTTCTCATACACTACAGCTCTACTAATAGAGAAAAATTAATTACAATGTTGCCAAACCTGACAAATTAAAAGAAATAAGAGCATTAGATAAACATTTTTTATAAAAAAAAAACATAAAAAAGCCTCATAAAAAGTTTCAGCGCAAAAACTCTACTAATACTGATGTGAAAATTAATTACAATGTTGCCAAACTTGATAAATTAACGGGAACAATGGAATTTTCTTCATCAAAATATTACAAAAAAAAATAATAGAAATAAGATCGATCACTTTCCAAACGTAGAGTATTACTTGCAACGTTGCATACATACATATGACATATTAAGAGAAGTAGAAAACGTTGAATAAAGTACTTTTTCTACCAAAAAGGTTCGCAACAACAGTTGCAACGCGAAAACTCCACTAGTAATGAAAGATGAATTACAGCGTTGCCAAACTTGACATACTAACGAATTAAAAAGGTTGGATTAAGCAGATTGTTTATCAAAAATCGCAAAAAAGGTCTCATAGAAATAAGGTCAAAACGTAGCCACGCAAAAACTCTAAAATGGAATATTATTTACAACGTTGCCAAACGTGACAGATTAAAAGAAATAATGAAGCCACAGCTATTCCAGTGTTGCCATGCGGTGTGCAATTAATGAGTAGATGTTACTAACCAACGCCCAGTCCTAATCCGAAATGCGGTATTGCCAACTGAGCCATTGAGTCGGCGTTTGGTAGATAGCAACAACTAAGTCCGGCCACAAGCATCGCGCTGATTGAGATTCGCCAGGGCTGGACCGGAAGAAGCCCTAAAAATTAATTAATTTGTAAAAAATAATGTTCTGAATGGAGATGTACCTATAGTGATAATTGAAAAAATAATTCTATTTAATTACCTGCGAAATGAGATCCAATAAAATAGCCCAGACTATCTGGAATAAAAACGGCGCCCAATTGCCACTTGGTTGGTCTCGGTTTCATGTGCACCAGCAACCAAATCGGGATGCACGGCTCGAGAATCGCCATAGAAGAGGTGCAAATGCATATAGCCAGTCCCGATATTATGGTCCCTTTATCCTTCAGGAGGGTTAACCACTGCGTGTAGTTCGATTCCGGGTTAGCGTTCTGTTTTTCGAGGGTTATTTGAAAAAATGTGGCTTGAAGACCTAAAAACATATCACTTAAATTGCTACTTTTCTTCTCTACAAACTGCTACTATCAGAATTTAAATCGAACGTTTCGGCTTTGGGCCTTCATCATGAACTTCATATTTTTAATACAGACCTGGCATTGTAATTACCTTAAAAGAACAAACATGTTTATAAAGGACAAATTAGGAAGCGCTTTATCTGAAAGCGGAAAACATGGATAATTTCACGTTTGTTGAGCTGTTGCAGCATTTGCTCGAACTTTTTTAAGCACTTACCGATACTAATCAAGATAAAGAAGGCGATAAACATGAAAGGAGCAGTCTTGCCGAACAGTTGATAAGCCGCTCCGCCTAGCGGGTACCCAATGAGTACTCCCAAAGCTATTCCTCCAAAAGCGAGGGGCATAAGCCGATTTCTGGAATCTTTTGGTACGTTCTTCGCTAAGATGCACATACCGCTGACCGCAATAGCTGCCGACGAACTTCCATGCAGAGCTCTGGCCAGTACGAGAACTCCGTAGGAGTTGCCGTAAGCAAACACTAAAATATTAGCGTATCAAAGGGCTGAGGTAACTAATTACAAAATACTCACGAATCGCTGCAATAAGCATGTTGCAGGAACCAATCAGCAACGGTATGTTACAATCCATCACTTGCGTCACGTATCCGACGAAGGGCGTGAAAGCTAGCTGAACGAAAGCCTTGGACGCCAGTAAGGCTCCTAAAGGTCCGTTGTCCTTTTCGAGAGTTTCGTATTTTCTTTGGAGGGGACTCAGCGAGGCAGGGCCATATCTCTTAGGGCTGGTGGTCGTTGTGGTGGTGGTTGAGTAATTGAGAACGTTCGAGAACAGATAATCTGGTATTATCGGTACTAAAATTAGAATATGACAAATTTTTTTGGAGCATGAGTATATAGAACACCAGAAAGACATTTTTATTGATTTCCGAAATATATAGTTTGGTGATGTTTGATGATTCAGTGAGATATTCAAATTTATTCTATAAGTCGCCGTGATAAACAAAACGTTCGGCTTGTTAAACAACTCACATTTTGTGCAATGTATTCTAGTTTTCAGTTAAAATTATAGAAACAACTGAATCAAATATCAACAAGCTGTATATTTTTGACATAACTTGTCAAACTTCAATTGTTAACCCTGTATATGGCATTACCGGCCATTTTGACTAATTGGTCTTGTGAGACATTTAACAAGTGAATCACTAGATACGAAGCTGCAAGGCGATCGAGTACACTGCTGGCAGTGAGTATCAATTGTCCTGATGTTGCAAGGAAGTTAATTTATTGTAATAATTCGTTTCCTTGGACATTGTTGTGATTCTGCTTAGTTAAAAAAATATGATTTAGCTTTCGAAGTGAATGTATCGTAGACTTAAATAACTCGTTTGAAATTAACTCATAATTGACGTCAAATAAGCGATAGGTTAGGCTTAGTCAATCCTTGAGACAATGTTTTGTACTTAAAAATGATACAAAATAGTAGATCAAAGGTGGAACTACATCGTTTCAAACCAACTTAAAATTGACGCCAAATAAGTTTGGTAAATGTCAAATTTGGCTCCGTGGTCCAGTTTTGTATCTGATTTTCGAGAAAAAATGGAATATCGTATTTTAAAATTTGTAAAAAATATGGAATTTAAAGTTTTTTTTGTAAATAATTATAAGTGCGAGCGTCTCTAAAATATTCAGGAACTTACTGGAACTGATATTTTTTATTTAAACCAATAATTTAGGGGCTCAAAGATAAAATAAGTAGATCTTCGAAAAAACGATATATCTGGCATTATTGCTCTAGAACTCAAGTTACAACGTGGCAAACTTGGTCTTTAAGTTGTCTAAGATATTCAGGAATTCAGTAGGTAGGTATAACCATTTTATAATAAAAGACTTTTATTATAAAATGGTATAACTTTTATGTAAGCTTGACGTAATTCGGTAAATCAAAGACAAATAAGTATATCTTCGTAAATATTAAAACAACTTGCAACACTGCTTTCGAATCTAAACACGTGGCAACTTCAACTTTAAATTGACGAAGAGCAGGTTTAAGTCCGAATGTGCATAAGTCGTTTGAAGTCAACTTAAGATTGACATCAAATTTTGCAGGGAATACTAGAAGTTCAACAAAATATGTAACTTAATACTTTTAAATATATTTAAAATTCAATCAAACGAACAGATTTACGCAGAAAATAATAGATGTGGCAACACCGCCGTCGAATATATGTTAATATTGTTACGGCTATCCTAACAACCATCCGAACGTTTTTGTGCTACCCTATAGAACTAGCCGCCGCCGTGCCGCTCACTTCCCTGTCTGTATGACTCATCGCCAGGCCGGTTGCGAAGATTCAGGATCGCTGGAATTGTCTCGATGGCCTCGTCGAGATCATATAGAGTGGCCTCGGAAAACTTCCCGAATATTCGTGACAAATTGGAGATTATATATAAGCAGACCTAAGGCGAATGTTAGTCAGTCAGTCAGTTAGTTCAGTTAATCATTGAGGGTTGAATAGATATTAGTTGTAAAGTTACAAGAGTAGTTTAGAGTGTTAAATTGTATACAGTGGTAGTGAATAAAGAGAGTATTAGTTGAAAATAGCAAAAGTTGTAATTCTGTTAAGAACCCCGGGAAAAACGTAACAATATTTAAGAAATAAATTTAAAAAATTTTGTTCTTGTCATCTCTAATGTTTGAGAAAGGAGAAAGCATTGTATTTTCAAATTTGTAAACAAAATATGAAATTATCCTTTTTTTTAAATAATTTTAAATTAATTTTCTCTAAAATATTCAGGAATTTACTAGATCTGATATTTTTAATTTAAACCAATAGTATAGAGGATCAAATATAAAATAAGTAGATCTACGAAAAAGCAATAGATCTGGCAACATTGCTCTGGTTTCAACGCGGCAAACTTGGTCTTTAAGTGAACGTATATCAGCATTTCAAGTAATTAAATGCCAAGTTGTCTAAGATCTTCAAGCATTCAGTGGGTATGACCTCAAAGACAATTCAGTATATCTACGTAAATATTAGAAGATCTGCAACAGTTTCGAATCTACATTTGTTGCAACTTGAACTTCAAAAGGAACGAAATCAGGTTTCGAATGTTTTAAATAAGTCGTTTGAAGTCAACTTAAAATTGAAGTCAAATTCATTTTCAGGATGAAACTCTGGTTAATGTGGGTCAAGTTTTAAAATAGAATGCTATTTATGGATAAAGTATTGAATTTTCCACTTTTCCTGTTCTTTAAAGTATTTAGGAACTCAGTAAGAGGCGGGTATAATGTGATGTAGATCAAATCCGAAATAAGTGGTTATACGGACCAATTAACAGATCTGGCATCACTGCTTTATAAAAATTTTCTTTATCGACGCTTAGAAATTTACTTTTTAGACCCTTTGACACGCTGTAGAATCCGCCTTAGTTGTTTTTTGAAAAATCGTTTAACATTCAGATTCGGTTCAACAGGGAAATAAACAAAATTCGACTTTCGGCCACAGTTGCTAAATCAGAAGATAGTAAGGAAAATGCAGCTCTTTACAACGCCGGAACACCTTTCTGTACCTTAGACATTTTCAGACTGAGAATTTACAGTTTGTATAAAAATGGCAAGTGAAATACCCGCATAATCATATATATAGAAAGATCCAGTGCCACAATCAAAACGGTAGTGCCAGTGTAAAAGCCTGCTAAATTCGGGAGAACTTACACATTTTGGCAACGTCGCAAGATTGCCATAGCCTTAGCAAAACAATAATTTTGATTTGTGTCCGTTTTAATGCAAACCGACGGCGTCTTCCGAATGTGCAATTATTAGGAGCACAGCAAAACGTTCATGATATCAGACTTCAACCCCCAGAATGCTTCACAACTTATAGGCTTCAAAATAACTTTTGACTAGATTTGATGACGTCACGCGTAAGCCGTCAAGCCTTGTTGTAGGAGGTATTGCTTCAACCCGATAAATTAATTTTTTGAGTTGTGTCGTCTTTCGTGCGAACCGACTTGATAGTACAAAATGTGTTAATTCATATCGTTTATTAGGAGAGCAGAGGATCCAGGAACAAAATCTGGCTTCGATTTGAAAGGCACATTTTGAGTTGTGTCGTTGTTGTTCCTGCGAATCGACAGCCTGATCTTGGAAGTGCAAAAGGTGTTAAGTCCAAATCGATTATTAGGAGCACAGGAAATAGAGACGAAATCTGATTCCAACTAACTAGATGGGATATTTAAAGGCACATTCTGAGTTGTGTCGTTGTTCTTGTGAATCAGCAGCGTGATGTTGGAAGTGCAAAAGGTGTTAAGTCCAAATCGTTTATTAGGAGAGTAGAGGAAACAGAAACGAAATCTTGCTTCAATCAGCTGCATTTTAAGCGTACATTTTGAGTTGTGTCGTTCTTCCTGCGAATTAACAGCGTGATTTGAAAGTGCAAAAGGTGTTAAGTCCAAATCGTTTATTAGGTGCACAGAAAATAGAAACGAAATATACCTTCAAATGCTTGGTCGGCTCATGAACAATTTGAAGTGATATCTGAAATGCAAAAGATGTTAAGTCCAAATCAGTTATTAGGAGCACAGGAAACAGAAATGAAATCTAGCGGTGACTGCATTTATTTAAATGATGTCCGCCTTCCTCACCTCACATAACAAAAGATTATTTCGATCGTCTCCTTTCAAAGGAAAAAGAACCAGGAAATATTTTTTGATTCGAATCCTAAAGCCAAACAAAAGTTCCGAGAAACGAATGTAGTCTATGTACAGAAAATATCAGCAATTTCTGTGTTAAATATGCAAACTATTGTCATAAATAATTATATTAATTAATAAAACAAATAAAAATAATTGAAAAAGAAGCCAGGCCACGTTGTTTGTTCAAAAGCGACGTCAAACCTCTTAACAGGAGCACAGAAGAGACTGATGATGCTTATTTGCACATTTCTGGTCGCTATTTTTTGCGAATTTCTGCAGGTTTCATTTAACCTCGATTTTTTCGTATTCCCGATCTTGAATGAATTTTTTTTGAGATTTTGAGATTGATTTTTTGAAAATCTCTGTGCGTTGGCGTTGGCTTAAGGTAGATTTCACGAACTGAAAATAAAAAATATCACCAATTTGGCATTTTCAATTGGATCGATGCGATTTTTTGATACGTTCTGCATACATCCTCCCTTTTTAATGTGTGCAAGTTTGGTTGCTCCAGGTTATTCGGTTTTTCGGCAATAAAATATTATGTGGTGACGTGTCGTGTCAAAGCTCGAAATGACGAAAAGTTTAAATTCAACTATGGCACCTTAATAAAGAACTAAATGAAATCTCATGTGGAGTCCAAAGTCCAGTGATCTCAAATTTAAATCTGCCGATTCCCCTCGCCCCGCGTCTGATAATTGACTCTTTGCAGGATGGTGTAAATTCCTCGGTTAAGATGGCATCGCCGTCAAGCATTTCTAGTAAGGATGCAACCGAAAATACGCTTGCGCACGCAAGCGCCATTGCAAGTACCAACAGTAATTTGCTAAAACGTCCGAATACACAAAATGATGGTTCAGATGTCAACACTGCAACCAATAATGCTAACTCTGGGAAATTAAGTAACAAATACACTGTTGCCGGAGCCAATCAAAATTCGCGACAGGGATCATTGCCTGTTAATAAAAATGTACACAATTAGAATAATATAATCAACAAAAATAGAAAAACAAGTGCTATTGCAATAAAGCCAATTGACGTACAAGCTGCAATTTTAAACGCACATAATATACAAATGCGACCATGAAATATATCCAAGAATTAGGCCAAGACACTAAGACAGGCCTAAATCTAATTTCGATGGATGGGAAGAGGCTAAAATAAGAAGGAAAATACGATTTGTGATTGGCGTGAATGATTCAAGTAAGGATATTCAATCAGCTCCCAAGTTTGTGTCACTTCATGTAATAAGGCTACGGCCGAATTTATCGCCTGATGACCTGAAGGCTTTTCCCGGAGGTTACTATTGAAACTCATGAATCGAAGCACCCTGAATCCTATGCCTAGGGTTGCCGATTTAGAATCGATCTTTTGGTAGATCGATTTTTTTAAGTTAAAAAATCGATCTTTTGAATCGATTCTCTTTGGGCCGATTTAATCGAAGATCGATCTTTTTAAAAGCGATTTTAGAATCGATACTTACAATTTTATGATTATGACTGATACTGATATTTTCGGGTTTCGGCCTCGTCAAAGTTAATAAATTATTGAATGCAAATAATATGCGATACAGGCAAGGCAATCGGCAACATCCTAATCGCAAATTCCTAACCATATTATTCCGGGAATCCTCCGCCGCGCGTTCGGGAGAATTCTAAAATGCTAAGCTAACTGTAATACTGTCACAGTTTATACCGTACCCGTACGGTAATAACTGTGATACTGCATCGGTTATCGTGCCGCGTGCGTATGACGTATTTAATAACCTAGCCATTACACATTACATCATCTTTTCTTTTATCATTGCGATTCAATTGAGGGTGTTTCAGTGAGCCTATTTTGACATATTTTTTGAATTTTTCTTCGTCAATAAATTGATAAAAACTGTTATTTCTCTATATATGATTGCTGTTTGCACTGATTGATGTATGTAAGACATTTGAAACAATAGTCCAGTTATTGCTCGTTTTGTAAGCTATAGTGCAGCAGTATTTAATATTTTAGTATAGGTAAGTTTGTTTTAAGTACTTTTAATTATATTTTTAATAGAATAGTACCTATGTGGCGTAATACGTTGTACCTAATCATTAATATTATTGCATCGCAAACTCTTAAGTATTGTTATTAACTAACTAACAAACTAAAGATCGATTTTCTTAAAGATCGATTTTACTATATCCGATTTAATCGCGAATCGATTCTGTTGCTTTCGATTTGGATCGATCCCAGGAATCGATACTTTTCTGAAAGATCGGCAACCCTACCTATGCCTCATTCAAAGTTAATATTAAGCAGGCGAACTTCAAACAGGCTTGGAGGCGTGACGTATGGCCGGTGCGGTCGCTAGATTCAAGGTTTTTTGCCGGGAAGAGGATACCGACACAACCACTGGGCTTGTAGGATCCTCCACTAACGCTAGCATCAATAATTTAAAAACTAATAAATCCAGCTTTTTTAGATTGACCAATTTTAATATTCGAAGCTTGAAAAACAAGGTGGATGATATTTTTATCCTATTACAGCAGGAGGGATTTCCTGACATCGTGACATTGACCGAGACCTGGTGCTCCAGGGATGAGACTAACGTGATCAAACAAGATTAGTTACAGGACTACCTTTAGCAAGATTGAGGTTGATTCAGTTGAATATGCATATACAGAGGCAGATGCTGGTTTTCCTATCATTGTGATGTGTTTCTACAGACAGCCATCGACAAGTGTAAGGGAATATATTGGTAACTTGGAGATAATATTGGTTTCTGGTGACTTCAACATAAACTTTGACCCTGCTGCTGATGTCAATTCTGCTAGCCAGTTGTGTAATCTGCTTTCTTATTCTGGTCTTCACTCATGTGTCTCCAATTACTCGAGAGTACAGAGCAATTCAGAAATCCTGATAATTTTAACTTAGATAATCTTAAAATGTGTCATATTAAATGTTCCTTAAACCTTGTCTGACCATAGTAAAACCCTAAAAACGACTAGTAATAGTTATGTTTACTTTAGAAACTTTAAAAAAGAATCTAACATCTTGTCATTCAAAATTTTATTAGGTAAGCAGAAGTGGTTGTATCGCTTATCAATTGCAAATGGTACGAATACAAGACTGGAGCAGTTTATTGACTTGTTTGTTGATCTGTTAGAGAAGGCTTTTCCTCTGGAACTGAGCAGACAGGTAGGTGGTTCTAGATCTTTGCCAAAATCTAAACCTTGGTTGACATGCGAATTGGTGAAGGAGGGGCATTTTCTGAGGAATCTGTATGGGGTTGTCAGGGATTCGACTGATGAAAATTTAAAATAATCTTATAAGAGTAAATTACGTGAGCATAGGGATCTGATTAGGGGTAGCAAGAAGGCGTACTATGATAGTACATATCTCAGTTCTCAAAATAAATCAAAATGTACGTCGAACATAATTATTAATAATGAGGTTCACTTTAAAACCAAACCGGGTTACCCTTCTTTTTTTGAGGACAGTGATGGTAATGGAATATCTAGCTGTATTGAGGCTGCATGTAAATTTAATTCATACTTTATAGATTCTGTAAACAGGTTGACCACTGTTTTTGACATGAATGAGGTTCTTCCTAAGGGTGAGCGTAACTGTAATTCCATGTTGCTAACCCTAGTATCAACGAATGAGGTTCGGAGAACTGTTTGATGTCTCAAAAAAAAAAAAATAGCGGCTTAGGATGGCATACCCTGCTCTCTTCTACGCCCAGTAGCTGAAATTGCGCCTGTATTGGCTGATCTGATAAATGATTCTTTTAAAGAAGGTACATTTCCCGGCTCATATAAAATGTGCAATAATAAAACCTATACATAAAAAAGATGAATGATGGCCAATTATAGGGCCATTGCCCTGCTCCCAGCTTTTTCCAAGGTTTTTGACAGGTTCGGTGTGATACCTGATGTGCAGTATGGTTTCCGCAGGGGACGATCCACTGAGAATGCCGTGCTGGCATTGGTAAATCGCATTGTTGAGATGCTGGATCGAAGGCATCAGGTTATGGGGCTGTTTTTCGATTATAGTCGTGCTTTTGATCTAGTGAATCATGAACTACTATTGACGGAGTGACATCATTTTGGAGTGAGGGGGCTGCCCTTGGATTGGCTATCCTCTTACTTATCTGGTAGAACACAAAGAGTAAAATTAGGTGGGGTGAGTGGGGAGTGCCATTCTCATCTGCTGCCGGTGCATGCTGGGGTACCCCAGGGGAGCATTTTGTGCCCGCTGCTCTTCTTGGTATTTGTGAGCGATGTGATGGTAGATAATCCTGCAATTAAGCTGACGTTGTTTGCTGATGATATGTCAGCGTTAGTGTCTGCTGACACTCAGCGCGATTTGATATTGAGGACTGAGGAGTGTATAGACTTTACTAAAAGGTTAAGTTATCAAAATGGCCTACTTTAAATCATTCAAAAACTGAACTAATGGTATTTGTTCCTCGACCGCTGGACCATTCTATTCTAGTGCGATCCGATGAGAGGAATGTTGCACAGTCCAGGCACATTACATTCCTGGGAGTACATATGTATTCCCAGCTTACATGGGTTAATCATATTGATTCACTTCTTAAGAAACTCTCCTAGAATTGCTTTGCTCTTTGGAGACTAAGACATTTTGCAAATAGAAATATACTTCTTTGGCATTACTATGCCTACATATATTCGGCATTGAGCTACCGTCTGGTGGCCTGGGGTAATGCTGTTAAGATTCAGGAAGTGTTATTGGCCCAAAAAAAGATTATTAAAACCATCTGCTTCAAGGGACCTAGACACTCGTGTCGAGGGTTGTTTAGAGAACTTGACTGTGGTTTCCATGTATATCTTACAGTCCTGTGTTTATGTCAAAAAAAATATAACTAAGTTTATTACAACCAATGATATGAACCATGAGTGTTCATTAAGGGTTACCAACACTCTACGACTGTCCCAGCACAGACTGTACTGTCCCTCTGTGCTAATAGCAGTTTTGTTATGCCTATAGAAATATTTAACTTTTGACTTAATAACGGTCAGTTCTATCTATTTGTAAAAAAAAAAAGATTAAAATTGATGCTGCTGAATTACAGCTTCTATTCCACTGATGAATATTTCGCGTCAGTCTTGCATGAGACACTGCCTCCTTCATTAGTGTGTAGTTCGAGTTAGTGAGATGTGTATGATCTATGTATGTGTGGCGAATATTCATAAATTTTATATATATTTTTTGTCTTGTTCCTCTTATTGGCAATTTTATCTTTAAACTGTATAACCTATCTCAGGGCCATCTTGACATTTTAACGGTAGTGAATGAATGTATGAATGATTTGTTTGTATTATATGAATATTTTCATATTTTGTTAAGTTACACTTGTAAATTGATTTTGACAAACCAAATGGCCAACTGGCCCTACATTGTGAATACATAAATAACTAAATAAATATATTTCCACTCGCATCCCTTTTCAAGAAAAATAATAAATAACCGGTTGTTTATGGTAACTGAAATCGCTCCACTGACTGTATCGCTCTCTCTGGTTTGGCCGGCTTTACCCGAAGGCGCGTCGCATGTCCAAGCGTGACGGCCCAGTCTTATTCATTACCCAGGAAAAGTGTACTGAATGCGTCTAAAGAAGTTTTCACTTCGGAAATTTAAAACATATCAACGATCTTTGATGATGGGTCTACTGCAAATCTTGCTAAACTTGGAGGTCTTGACAACGCCGTATCAACTCCATTTAATACATTACCTTCATACGTAAAAAAAAATAATTTAAATTTAGAATTAACATACTTAAGTTTATTTAAAACGTTCAATATATGGAAATCTGATATATCGTCCATGCATGACATGATATAATTATTCTGTCTCGGATTCCTAAAAATGTCTTTACGTAATTAATCCACTGTAAAACCTATTAAATAGTAGTACTTGCTCAACTTGGCAACGCCGCAGCGCCATTTTATGCATTGTTTTCATACCAAAAATAATTTAAATTAAGAAATTGCATAAGTCATAAGATAAGTTTGTTTAAAACCACATATCGATCGAATAATGTATAAAAAAAAGCGCATCGAAACGTTTGCCTTATGTCATGTTCCTTTCAAAAGTGATTCGCTTATGCCGTTCTCCCACTTATAGCGCCTTACCTCATTTATTTCATTACTGTATTAAATTTGATCCATAAAAAAATCGGACATTTCAATTTTTGTCCGGTTTATTTTAAGAGTGGCTTATAGAGGTTGTCATAGCAACGTCCTATTGAAAACATGGTCAATACAAAGTGCTCAAAAATTGTATGATTTTATTTCAGAGTATGTCCTAGCTATTGAACCTCAGATATTTAAAACAGTGGGAATAAAAAATCCATTGGGAATAAATCAGAAGATACTGCGGGTCGTTCAATAACTTTAAGTATTTACTATATAACGTTAGAACGTTAGAAGATAAACACGAATTGACAAAGAAATACGTACATAAAAAGTCATACATTAAAATATTACGAGACTATTCTGCGAACAGTGATTTGTAATTTTGAAAATTTGGCTTGAACAAATCAATGGATTTGTGTCGCTCATTCATTTCAGCCATTGTTCCACTTATCGATTTTTTAAATTGTTTAGTCCCCTAGAAAATACCTCAAACGTCCGCCTATGATATATTATGATGATATTCAAAATATGAGGACTTTGTTCAAACAATGCAATAATAGTAAGTATTTGATGTTTCTATAGATCTCTGCAAAGCTTTTGATACAGCATAGTTCATATTGGAGTGTTTATTCCATATTGTGCAGTGGCGGTGTTAGGAGAATTTAATTAGAACTTAAAAGCAATATTTAATTGCATTATTTCAGTATAGTAGAGGCAGGGAGTGAATGGGGGGGGGAGGTTATGTACATTCTTAAAGCTGAAAAATGGCTACATCAGTAACCTACCTAGCTATGTGATCAAGAATATTGAATTGAATTGCCACAAGACCTTAATATTTCTAAAAAAGTTTTTTTTTCAAAATTCAAAATGTTTGTTACATTTACTATTAAAGGGTTCATCGTCTCTACTTACCTACGACAGTTAACAAAACATTGTCCAACAAAAACAACATATAAATTATTACAAAAATAACCGTTTTACTATTATTTTGAAACGCTTGTAAGCCAGGCATAATTAATGATTAAAGAATTGGAAAGAGGAGCTTTAGCGTGGCGGATGTCGCTCGAAGGACTAAAAATCCTCGTGAAGGAAAACGTGTAGCATATGGTCCTCGTGCGATCCGTTTGCGGTGTGCCAGAGGATAATGAGGTCCTGAATGGAATTTTGCAGCTTCACTGGATATTTCCATTACGGTTTCGTTATCGGCCGCCGACACACTTGTATCGTAATCGACTTGGGGACCTCGATATTTGAAGACTGATTACTTATCGGGCGCAAGTGTTGTGGGAGGGTTAAACTTTTTTTAATTTTAACATTTATTTTTAGATACCCTGTATAATTCGTGTAATTTCCAAGGTCAAAAGTCTATTGATGTTTGATTGTTGAGTTATCTAGTTTCAACTGAATGCTAGGTTGCCTTGAAAACAAACTGTTCTATTTGTTAATCGCACTACGTTGACACTTTTGATACATTTTTGACACAAAGTTTCATAATGTGTCAATATGAGTCAAAACGTGGGTTTTGTTTTTCAAGGCAAACTTGCTTTAAAATCTCAGATTTTAAACTTAAAATGTCTAAAAACGGTTGAATCAATTATCAACCAAGTATGCTATCTAATGGAAATCAGGAAAAATGGTTAAATTTAACCAGCATTTCTTAACCTCTGGTTAAATATAGAGTTAGTGTCAAACGATAGCTTATGAAAAACAACCATTTTGCTCTATCTCTAGCCGTTTAGATTTTACAGGCTGACAGCTTGGTAAATGATCGATTTTCAACTGTCAATATTTTCAAAAACAGTAGCAGATATGTATATGACATTTATTACCTATTTATGAAATATGTCTAGAATTGCAAATGCAGCATCTTGACAAATCTGACTATCAATTTAATCGATATATCTTGAGGGAAATTTATAAAGGGTGTTTATTCCATTAAAAAAATAGATTTTCTATGGCATTTGTTTCTTTTAATAGGATCAAAAGTTTTTCTCGCCCTGTAGGCAGGTGTCAGCGTTGCCAGACCCACCCACCACTTTAATGGTAGACCTAGGTACCATTTTCCTTTAAACATGATACCCGCAGAAATTCTAAACATGCCATTTTCCTTCCACTTTCGACCATTTTTTAGCTTCAAATGTAATTTTTTTTGCGAGTTAATACTAGTTTTTATTTTGAAGATTGAATAATCCAATTAAGAGCAGGGCATCCAGCTAATAAAGTAGCAGTAGCACATCTCTAGTCACTATAACGCATATCTACATTTTAATTTCTCCAACTCCAGCCTGTAGAGACGCTGAAAGATCTAGACCTTAACATCCTATCCGAGAAAATAACCAAGAGCACCCTAACCTAAGTATGCTCACTACAAAAAGGCAGACCATCAAAGCTTAGTGGAACCACATTAAATCTGCAAAAGACTCGAAGAGAGATGGATAGAGATTCGCCAGACTACCGAGTCATTGACAAACAAGTAAAGAGAGAGATAAGAAGTGATCTAAGAAACCACAACACCCATCTCATACAGCAAGCTATTGAAGACAACCTTAACATGAAGAAATTGCGATCGAATATGACAAGAGGAAAACAGACCATACCAACGATGAGAAATGAACAGGGAACAGTAATATATGAGAAGCAGGAGATCGTGACCATCATCCAAAACTTCTACCGAAAGTTCTACAGACAGGAAATGCCACACGCAGGTTACCAGACAGATAGCAGAACACAAATTCTAAATGTGGGATCGGAGGAAATACCGGAGATCGACATCCGAACTAGAAGAGGCACTGAGATATATGAAAAGACGTAAGGCTCCAGGAGAAGACCACATTACAGCAGAAATGCTGAAAGAAGGAGGAGCAACACTGAAAAAAGCAATCCTCATCCTGCTCAATAAGTGTCTGGAGGAGGACCGCATCCCAGAGGCATGGAGAAAGGCCGAGGTCATAATCCTATTTAAGAAAGGAGATTGTAGCAACATCGAAAATTACAGGCCCATCAATCTCCTATCTAGCTTGTACAAATTACTTAGCAAGATTCTGGCCAGATGCCTGAGTCAAAAACTAGACTTTTATCAACCCATAGAACAAGGGGGATTCAGAAAAGGCTATAGCACCACCGGCCATATCCAGACTGTGCGGACACTGATGCAGAAATGTAGGGAATACAATGTCCCTCTTCACCTGGGGTTCGTCGACTATCAAAAGACATTTGACTCGATAGAAGAATAGGCTGTACTAAACAAATTGGATAAGGCTAGGGTCGACTCCCTCAAGAACTGTTACGAGAATGCCACTTTTCACGTGAAGAAAACGAAAGGCTTCAACGCAGAAAAGATTCCCATAAACAGAGGAGTTAGACAAGGAGACTCAATATCCCCAAAACTTTACACCTTGGCTTTGGCATGATTCTTCAAGACCTTGGATTGGAAGTCATAAGGCATTAATATTGACGCCATCTACGTTTTGCAGACGATATTATCCTGTTTAGCAATGATCATGAGAAGCTAAAAGAAGCATCACAAGCAGTGGGGCTTCAGATGAACTTAGGTAAGACCAAGATCCAAGATTGTGAGTCCTTATAACACCCAGGTCACCATAGACAACATTAAGATTGAAACAGTGGATGAATACGTGTATCTAGGCCATAAAATAAAGTTAGGGAGTGAAAACCAAACGATGGAGATTGCAAGAAGGGTGCGCCTCACCTGGGCAAAGTATGGTAATCTCTCTCACATCCTAGGAAATCCTAGAACTCAAATTAATCTAAAGCGGAAGGTGTTCGAGAGCTGCATCCTACCGGTCATGACGTATGGCCTTGAGACTATGATCTTCACACAAAAAAGTGCCAATCGCTTGAGAGTGTGTCGGAGGGCCATGGAACGTTGAATGCTGGGTATTAGCCTTAGGGATAGAATAAGGAATGATGATATTAGGAAAAGGATAGGAGTTACAGACGTCATGGAAACTGTAGCAAGGAATTAGTGGAGATGGGCTGGGCATGTGGTGAGGGACAGTGTCAAGCAGACCAGGACCATCCTCCAATGGCGACCTAGGGAAACAAAAAGAAGTGTTGGGCGACCCCAGACGAGGTGGAGGGACGACATCCAGAGACACGCGGGGAAAAACTGGATTCAAACCGCCCAAGATCGACACCACTGGAGACAATTGGAAGAGGCTTACGTTCAAGAGTGGACGGAAATAGGCTGATATGAATGAATGAATGAATGTCTATTATCAGTTGCCTAACCTGCCTAGCTTTAACTGTTTACTATGTGGCTACCATTTTTTTTGTGCCGCCAAAATATCGTTTTTTTTAAGCGCGAGATACCATTTTTATTGTTTAGATCTGGCAACACCGGCGGGTGTCAAAATATAAATGACAATCCTCTCTGTACGTGACATCTCAAATATATAACCTTTTTCTACGGTAGTTTTTCTGGGTCAATATTTTGTGAAGGCTGACATTTTCAGAAAAGGAAAGTTCCCTTTTGCGTATATTTATACGGGAACTTTCCTTTTCGGAAAATTTGGGCTTTCATTGACCAAGAAAAACTACCGTTAAAAAAGGTTATCTAGTCTAGTCTATTTTCAATTATGGCCTTTTTCGTAAGAAAATTCAGCCAGTAAAGATCTCTATCCGGCTTAGTTAGAGCTGAGGCGACCCATCCCAGATAAGTTACACCTGATGGATAGAGATACTATTTCTAGGGCTCCCTGTATGTCGAGTATGCACTCCAGGGGGCTCAGATCGTTGCATGCACGGCTTGTTTTAAGGTTCGAACACCACCGGCTGGACATTCACACACATTTAGATCTTGTACATGCTCGGTTAGAGTCTTATGCAAAGGGGCTTCACTCAATGCAGATATAACCAGTTGCTGTCAGAGACACTTCCCATCTCCACAGGGCCCACAGCCCCAATCTCCTTCAGATCACGTGTCCACGTGCGAAAATCTGGAAGAATCTTCGTAGGAATCGACCCTACACTAAGTGACCCACCCTAAACACTGTCCCAACCGGCCGCGACTTCCCTTTCGAACCAACGGGGCCCCAAACGCTTCCAGCCGCGAATCACGTGCACTTCCCGTGCGAAGTCAGGTTATAAAACCCAGGCTCCGTATCCACGTCCGAACACCGCCAACTCCAAAGCGGAAGTCCTAAAAAAGGTTATATATTTGAAGTGGCACGTACAGGGTTGTAATTTATGTTCTGACACTCGCCAGTGTTGCCAGAGCCAATAATAAAAAATGGTATCTCACGCTTAAAAAATTGGAGAAAAAAAATGCAAGTGGGTTACTTCAGCTAAAATATATTTTTTTGGGATGAATAATACAATTTTAAGGTAATTAAAACTTGGATCACGGGCGTCAGCCGCCACGGACCCCTTTTTTTATTGGATTTGGCAACACTGCCTCTTGGCAAAATGTATATGATACCTAACTCTCTAAGTGTCACTTCAAATATATAATCTTTTCCAATGGTAGTTTTTCTTGAGAGCTGAAATTTCCCGTATGAATATACAGGGTGGCCGAAAAACCGCTGAACTTTACTTTTTAAATGAACTCGAATCTTCTCAAGGGGACAATTTTATGTCCCGGATACAAGGTGTCTTTATTTTGGACGCATTTTTATCCTTACTATCTCCTTTTCTAAAAATGGCCGAAAGATGCGGTTGGCCCTATTTATCACGTATCACTCGTGACAGTCAAAGTTAATTAGGCCAAGTATACACCAATGGTTTGTATAATGACGTGACTACAAAGGTCTATCCCAAATGCGTTGTTGCCGGTTCTTTGCGGGTAAGTTATGCATTAAAGAAAAACACACACAGTGAAATAGGTAGGCGAACTGTTTTTATTGGCTCAGGTTTTACATTTTGTGTGAAATGTAATAACAGTGAAAGCAATAATTTACATTTTACGCGAGGTATGGGCATGGCAGCTAAAATATTTATATGTAAAGAGCTATGCATTCTGTTTAACGTTTGAGGCTGTAATTCTACATTTTTAGTGGTTGTGCCTTATATAAACAAAATCTGAATCGATCTTAAGCATGTTCATAATATATTACAGCGTGCTCTCCGTACAGAGCTAAACAACACACAACTTGCAAATATATCGGCGTTTTTTTGAACTCCAGTTTATATCGACTATATGGCAACTCCGCCTAAATGGCTATAATAGATGATTATAAATACATGTGTGCCCTTTCGTTGCCTCAAACCATGTAACATAGCAAATCTCTTTGTTGCGTATGATTTTTAAATTAATCTAAGTAGTTCAGCCAAATGTTCACTATTTTAATCTATATACCATAACTGAACATAAAAGCCTGGGTCCTTTGACATCCAGCCCCCACGCTCTGTTATCAAAAGTATCATGGGCGGCTTGAGGTAACGAAAGCGACAATTAGGAAGTTATCGCACGCGTACACAACGTCGTGCAGTATGCATATAACAACATATCTAAAGGTGAAAATTGGCAGAAATAAACGTTTGACGTTAGCAAAATACTTACAATTATTATTATACATACAACTGTGATTGTAGTTAACCGAACTAAATTAAAAGTTTAAATATAATGAAACTGCAATATCTTCCTATTAAAACCGCGTGACTTTGTCCGTATTCGTCGGAGAATCGCAACGTAAATCAAAATCGATGTCTTCGGGCAGTGCCGGGCACGAATACAGGTCCGGCTGTTGCAACATGATCACAGGCGCTGTCGGGGTCACTCCGGCCCTGGCCACGGCGGCGGCATTGATAGCTGCTACGTTTACGCAGTCGTAGATAGGCTAAAAAAATTAAAAAATATAATTATAATTATATTTTTGCCATCACTTTGTCAGGAGATATAGAATATAAAGACGATTTGTCAACTGTGTGCGGGGATTTTTAGTCCCTATATTGACTTGTGAAAGGAGCGAAACGTATTGATGATAATATTGCCAGTGGCTTCGCCCCATTTCGGGGAAAGTATTAATATTTAAAATACTATATCGTAATAGGCCAAACCAACAACTAAATGCGTAATTGCGTACTCTCATACAACGTTGCCTCATTTTTTATTAGTAAACCGATAACATTTGTGGCTTTCGGTAATGTCATCTGTCTTCTTCAAATTGCTTTGAAAATTTGACAGCCACGTCATTCGTCTATTTAAATGATAAGTCAAATCACGTGCCTGTCAAAATATTAAAGCAATCGAGAAAAACTATTAAAGGAGTACTTTTTGTGACTTTATTTAAAAGCCCTCTTAACCGTAAAGTCTGGGAACGCCTTAAGTTGGATTTTTAATCGCTTCTATAAAGTTTGATGTTTGAGGATGCGCAACGTGACGTCAGCGACACAATAATAGTTTGACAACGTTGCGGTTTGAAAGTACGTATTATGTCATTTCTATTTCGGTGTTGCCAGACGTAGCGCAATGCCGGTATTCTTAGCGAAAGTTGGTGAAAAATATCTAAATATCTAATAGCGGACTTCATTTAATACTTTTAGAGAAATTTAAATTTTGCCAAAATATTACAGTACAGTCATAATAATAATACAATAGTAATAATAATAATAATACAATACAATAATTTATTCATGGAAATTACATTAAATGTTTACACAGGTCAATCCTATAAGAATAAGCATAATTATCCCTACTCATCACAAAAATCAGACAGGTGAAATTATTAAAACATTATTAAATTACTATTAAAATATTATTAAAATACCATTAAAATATTATAATCTCACACTACAAATAAAATTCATTAAAATTTTAATTTAGGAAGCCTTCGAAAGAATAGAGAGCCTTGTCTAACAAAAATTTTTTTACCGTTCTCCCAAAATGCAGTAGTGGGAGGGCTCTTATACGCACCGGCAGAGCATTAAAAAAATTTCCGGCCCAATACCCAGGGCCATCCTGACACCTTCTAAGATACCAGTATAGGGGAACAATATCCTGCCTACCACTCGAAGCAACGGATGCGGACCCTATGCCGCATTACAATCTGCGCAGACGCCGGCTTATAAAAGGAGACGCACACGGATCCTATCATCAGTTCGAGCCCAGATGCAGATCGAGCAACACTTGAAAATGCCAGATGCGATTCTGGCGAAACGTTGTGAAAATCAAGAAGTTCAAGACGAACGGATTGACACCCGGAATACTATTTATACATTTTCCACCATCCGTGAAAACCTACAAACT